>CAAKHC010019360.1:15088-32442 GCA_901007825.1 Macroramphosus scolopax | reverse complement strand
TTTTCCGGTCCCCCCCCCCCCCCCCCCCAATGGACGTCACACATCAGTAGACTGGCACAATCGGAAGGCTCCTGGCAACGCTTCGGGCCCTTTTGGCCGCAGTAAATAACGGCGTTAACACAGAAATCACATGTAGCAGCGTACCAGCAAACGTATGTGAGCGGACGACTTATTTACTTGTGTGTTTTGCAAAACAACGCAAGTGTGTTGGGGAGGTGCGTTTTTTTTTTTTTTTAATCAGCAGATTGTAGAAATCTTCAAAGGCAGATTAGACTGCAGCCACCGGGGCGCCGATCTGATTCCATTCATTAAGCAGAGAGAGAGAGGAACTGCATGTGTCCTTGCTCGGCTAAATGTGAAAATTGCTCATGCCATTATTTCAGATGAGAAAGTGGGAACTGAATGGGTTTGCTTTAATATAACAGACATGGGATACCACATACAGAGAGACGGAGATGGGGGGTCAGACTTCTTTGCTTGTGCTCACACAGTGGAAAGGCCCTGACAGGTGTGCTTTTGTATGCGTATGTCTATGTGAGAGTGCGGCAGACTGTGTGCGTGTGCGCGCACGAATGTGATTAAACACAGACATTGGGTTTGTGTGTGTGCGTGTGTGTTAAGCCTTCCCGCGTTGGGCCGCCACTCCCTGGTGAAGAGAAGGGCCTTCTCACTTCCTCTTGGTCTGGTCTTATAGCAGGCCGGGATTCAGTGCCGGCCCGCACCAGACTCACGTTAATGGACAGGGGGCGAAAAATAACGTGTGAACAGGTGTGAAGTCAAATGTAACTTGATTTAAACCAACCACCATTTCTTGTCTGGATTGGTCCCAAACTGTGGAAGACAGTAATCAGACCCAACTTGGATCTCATCTCTTTGGTAAGAAAATCTAAATTATCTGCTTTTACATTTGAAACAACTTTTCTTTTCTCCCTTAATTAACTCTAAACTCCTAAAATATATTCTGGTGTTTGCCAACGCAGGTCGCACAGTTAACAACATGTCTCCACAGACTCTTGGGTGTGAGGATGTATTAGCTCTTTAATTTTGACGTCAGTGCCATGGTCAATGAGGTGAATGACACTTAAAGGTCAGAGGTCACCAAACCTAATTGACTGATCAGGGATCAGGGATAAGTGACTAATCCCAAAGCTGAATCTATCTGGCTAACCTCTTTGTTGTAGGCCGATTGTTGGAAGTGTTAGGAATCTGTTGTGTAAGTTATTATTTCTTCTATTTTAAGATACAGAAAAAAAAGGATCTTCTGGATCGACTTAGCTTTTCACTGTGGCAGCTGACGTGTCGTTCCACGTTCGACCACTAGATGTCAGGGTTTGATTAGTAACAGTGCACTACCCTCCCCCAACCCCCCTCCCCCCTCCTAGACTAGTACCTGAGGGGGAAACTTGTGAGTAGCCTACACATGGTGTGACAGCTTCCCCAGGAAGCTCTGGTGACATTTGCCTCACTTAATGACACAAGCTAATTAATCATTAGCTGTCCCAGAGGTATTGCTGTTAGAGAGGCTTTGTCGTGCCTCTCCCCAGTAGGGGGTCCCAGCCTCAACATGTTATGTATGCATAACTGCCTCATTCCACACTACGACATCTTAATTCTCACCCGTTTAGCTAGTTTGACTGAAATACACTAATTCTTTTTCAGCCCATCATATCGGATAACGTATAATCGGCTGAGAGATAGACATTCCTTTCAGCCTTTGCATGTAATACAGTTTGCCACGGAGTTTCGTTTCCCCGTGTAAGGTAGGGCACGGCCTTACGTTGTAAGTGTCTGTTGCGGTGAGAGATTATATTGACGGGCGATCGGACGGACGAGGAGACGGAGGTTTAGATCTGCTGCGTCGACGGTTTTCTAGCCACATCACTTTTTATCAAGAACCAGTGGATGCTTTCAAAGGCATGTAAAATGAATGAGTAGTATTCCAAGTCTTGAAGTCAGTTTGGAACAATGATCCTTCGCTGTCATTGCTCTCTGAAGCCGCGGCGGATAAAGTTTGGCTTGTTCACGTCGCAGTTTAAAGTTGAGATGGAGGGCATGATCACTGTCTCACTGTTGTTTTGTAAGGTGATTCTGTAAGGTGATGGAGGGTTTGAAACTTGACTGAACGTGTATATGAACCCAAGCTAACAAGGCCTTGTAGGTTATGAGTAATTACCTCTCATGGGGTGAAACCCTCTCTCGCTGGTCTTTGAGTCCGAGGAGAACGAACTAAAAAAAAAAAAACGTTTGTGAAATATGACGAAGATGAAATCTGCCCCCTGTTTGTGTTTCTGCCCCCTCAGCATCATTACTGCCCATCTCCTACTGGGTCCTAGGCTTGTTTTGGACAGATTGAACCTGCTCATCATGCACTGGGGCAGTAGTTGGGTAGTGCATATGTGCGAGGGGCCATCGAGGGCGCTCTCTGATGAGGGGCCGGGCTGCAGGAGGGCTTTGAAAAAGGTTGGAGGTTTTGGGATGAGACCCGAGGTACCCTTGGGATACTGTGACCCCTGACACCTGCTCGCTGACCCTTGTGCTTTGTTGTGTGACTTGAGGATGGCGTGTACATATAGATATAGATACAGGGCAGCTTACGGTTAAACCATTTTCATCAAGTCGTCCAGGTTTTTAATAGCCTAAACTTACCACCATCCACTGCTATCTGCATACGGCGCACTATACCCCCCCCCCCCCCTCCACTGAGTGCGTCTCAGAAGTTCCATAAAGGAATTAGCAGTGGAAAAACTAGCGTCTATATTTGTATTTACTGCTCATCGTTAGGTGTCTATTAGAGTGGGTGTAATGACTGAGTGAACTTCTGATATCATTATTTAATGGAGTAAATAAATCTCGTACGCTCCCTTTAATCCAACACACAGGTGTTTTCATTATTCCATTTCACACAAACGCCTAATTATTAATATGCAAAGGAGCACCGGTCGAGGCTTTAGCGGCCCTGCTCTGCCTGCGTGCTATTTAATATCGCTTGGATATACATAAGATCCTTCATTTCCACCCTAATCACGGGCGAGATTTCAATCTGTGGCGAGTAGCCGTTCTAATCCTGCTAGAACAATCAAAGGCCCTTTATACTGCAGTGGAGATGTAAAGTAAACTTAAGTTCCGATCCATAGTACGGAGGAAGAGGAGGACAAACACAGCTCCCGTCCTGCATAGATGAGAGCCAATGAGATCCATTTATCTGCTGTTGTAGCTCTCTAACTGTGTCACCTTGATGAAGAACTAGTTTAGTTTTCACTCTTTTACTTCTAACGAAGTCTGCAAAAGAAAATCTTTTTAGAAGACATCTAAGCCGTGACCTTGCTGCTACACACACCTGAGTTCCCGCCGTCCTAGCAGGAGGCGTTTTGGACATGACACACGAAGAGACAACAAGAACGTGTTGTTCTCCGGCTATTTAAGCGCGTGCTGAACCTTCAAGATGCAAAGATAAATCTGCCACCATGTTTGCCTTCATCTCTGCCTTCGGAAAACACCGGGGCGTGTCGCTCCTCTGGGAACCCCATCTGCGGGCCTAAAGTGATGGCACCACCCTTTCCTCCACACCCATCACCGTTCACTGTCTGCGAGACAGACACACACACACACACCCGCCCACTGAAAAGAGGAGTAGGCTGTGCAAATGTACCTGACAGTGGCAGCGTTTGCGCCTTGGAACATATTTAACAATGCACACTCAAAAAAAAACCCCGTCCCATCCCAGCAGGAGGCCACAGGAAACAGATGAGGACGAGTCAGGCTGATCAGGGGAACTACAGTCTACCTATACGTGCAACTTGCCCTGCTCACCCTGTCGTTCTCTGGGCTTATTAACAATGAATCAACATCATTTTCGGTAGAAAGCAGCGTTCAGACTTGAAAGAGACAAAACCAAAAAGTTGATGGCGGAGTGAAAAGGGGTGGGTGGGTTGGCAGGAGGGGGGGGATTACTTGTCGCTCTAATGGAGTCAGCCAGTCCACCTGCATCCATCAAGCTCCACGCTTGAAATTACGCTCTCTGAGGCTGCAAGCGATGGGACGCTGCTACATCTTTAATAAAACCTATTTACTCACTTGTTTGTTGTGTGTCATGGTGAGGCAAACTTTTATGCCCCCCTTTTTTTTTTGCCGTTGAGGCTTCATAGCCGCAGCCCTTTCATGGTGTCAGGGGCGGAGCTAAGCATTGCATGTGATTCTCTATCTCCAGGAACCCCGCAATTACATCTGGCACAACTCTGCATGAAGTAACGCTTTATAGGCCTTTGTGCATCGTGGCTTTGAAGATCCCCAGCCTTCTATAAGTTTGCTTTTTGTCGCCCCCTCTGTTGTACAACCCCCCCCCTCCATCCACCCATTCCCCAGCTCAGGACAGAAGACAGAATACGATGTGTCGTCTCCCTCCTCACACAAAGCCCCAGTGCATTGGACACACCTTGGACAGCACAAAGGATGAAAATCACGACGAGGCTTTGACACGCAGGACCACGCTGCCAAGCCCGATAAAGACGCTTCATATGTCGAGCAGCAAACACTGGCCTTCTCTTCTGCTCCCTCTTTTTTTTACTTCCCAGGGCCTTGCAGTCAGAGAGAAAAAAAAAATAAGAGTAAGACAAGGTGACTGAAAATACATTTTTGTCTGGTGTGTTTTTCCCCCACGTGATCACAATGACTGTGATTTAGGGTAATGTGTCTACGGAGCGACGGATAGTGTAAACGTGTGTGTAAACACCTAGATTAACATTTGTATGTCTGCTTTTGGTATGAGTCCGGGATTAACCAGCTTTGAAGCAGGCGGCCCATAAATAAACTCTGTTGCCCCATCTCCAATCCCCTTGTCTCGTCAGCCGTCTGCTCACAGTTGCAAGCCACAGCTCGACCATTTAGACTGGAAAGCGACGCCATTTTCCCTCCCTTGTAGTCACATTTGGCCTTTTTCTATCTTTAAGCAAAATTCAATGTTTGCATATAAGGACACATTTAACATGACGTCATGGCCTTTTGACATGTTTTGCATTGAATGGAAAAGACAATTTTTAAAGTGAATTTAAGAAAAGCAAGAAAGTTGATTGTTATATTAGTTTTTTTCAACCTTTAATTTTGTCACCTTGTTAGTACACAAAACTGTCCAGACGTCATAAAACATGACTTTTCACCGATAGCTCTCTCTCTCTCTCTCTCTCTCTCTCTCTCTCTCTCTCTCTCTCTCTCTCTCTCTCTCTCTCTCTCTCTCTCTCGCTCATTCCCTCATTGAAACAGATGGCGTTTTATGCTGGGCACAATCAGGACTATTCAGCGTCAGGCTGGGCAGGCCCTCCCCACCTGCGCTCAGTCCAATCGCAACCTAATGAACACATTGGGAGCAGTCTGTTCCAAATTACTCCCAGTTGGAGCCAGGGCCACAGGTAACCCCCCCCTTGCCATCACCTTCCCCTCCACCTCACCCACTTCGCTCCTCAGACTCCTCGCCCGCTCGCCCGGACAGACATCGGCCCCGGTGCCTAAAACCTCAACTTTAACTCTTAATCGGATGCAGATTCATATCTCTGTGCTGTCAGCATTCCAACACAGCTGCACATGCAGCGACAAGCATATAAGTTACATGTGGGGAGGTCTGGATTGACAGCTAAAGTGTTTATGTGTTGGAGCTGAGTGGATTGTATTTGGTGTGTCTCAGGGATCTGTTTTTACACATGTGTGTAGGGATCTTTACTATCGACTGTCCATCTCACCGTGCACACATGCACTTATATGTCATATGAAGAACCATTTGAGGCTTGTGTAAACACAGTGGTGTTAACCATATCTGGGACATCTGTGTACCTTATTAGTACCCTTAAAAAGGAAAACATTTATGAGTATGTGTTTAGATTGTTTGCCGTGTGAGCTACTTGTCGCTGTGTTTGTAGCGTGTAGGTTCCTTTTGTTTTGTTGCTTATTTAGCTTGCAGAAAAAAAGAGAATATAACCAGTTTCACACCTGAATATCTGTCTTCGTGATGGGGTTTGGGTGGGCAGCCAGTTGGATATCGTCGCCTTTTGACACCAGAAGTGTGCTGTAGCAAAAAGCCTCTGACATTCTGATACACCCTTCAACAACCCCGGGGACAATGGAATGAAACCAGGGCGCCTGCCTCGCCATGTCCCATCAATTGCTATAGGACCCCTGAAACCACAGGCCAACCACCAGCCCCCAATGTGGGTGTCCATCACCGGGTTTGACAGGAGCGCTGCCCTGCTGGCTGCCCTTCTTCACTGTCCCTCTGGTCAATCTGCACCTCAATTGGCCCTGCGCTGGTGGGTGAAGCCTGCTCCTTCTGCCGCATGTCAAAAAGAGCCAGGAGCCACAGAGGAAGTGCAAATATCCTCTAATGGCCTTGATCCAGATGGATGCGCCCATGACAATAGGCCCCCGTGCCTGTGGTTTGGGGTTTTTTGTCAGTGAGAAACGCAAAGGCCGCCACAATAACACAGCAGAATTATGCATGCAGGCCGAGTACCATTGACATGTTAAAGAGCACTGCCAGTTGCTATGATAATTAAGTTAGCTCATTCCAAGGCAAATAACTCTTTTCTCTTAACGTGTCTTTTAAAGGCACTTTCGGCACATAAGGCCGGCTTTAAAACAATGGACGTAGGAGGAGAAGTAATGGATCTAGCAGGTCACCATTTCTCTGCCCATTTGCTTAACATAGGCCTATACATCTGTGAGTGAATGCTGCTTGATGGGATTGCCTTTAGGGGGTGTTTTGTGTGTTTTACATTCTATCACTAGAGATTGACACATTCTATGAAGTCCATATGGCTGTCTTAAGGATACGGCGGATTAAAGGGCCGAGTATGAAATATTCAGATGACGGCCCCGCTGCATGACAGTCTCAAAATTTTAATTTTCTTCCTAAAGGCCGCTGGATTGGAACCATCGCTCACAAGTTTGTTACTCCTTTCTGTGATACACACTTGCCATTGGCTGAACAATGAGCAGGCAATAACATCAATGGCATCCCCTCTGTTCACTTGGCTTTTAACTGGATGTTTGGTTACGTCAAGGGGGTGCCTGATCTCCCTCGGCCTCCATAGGGTCTCATTGAGAGTGGCCACTCTGTGTACAGCTGGGGCATGTTTGGCCAGTAACATAAAACCAGGAAGCCTTTGAAACCTAAGCAAAGTCTCTTCAGGAAGAGGTTGGAAGTTGAGTCTTATTGGAATCTCAAAAGGTTTCTGCTTGGACACACTGGGGCAGGTCAGAGAGACCAGAAGCCGTCTTCCCTGCAGCATTCATGCAGCGGTCGGATCAACTCACAGCAAACAGTATTAGAGTTACGCGTATTCCTGTCATCGTGTTGCATCCGATGCATCAGGAATAGGTCGTCACAATCACCCTCTGTGGTTAATATTCTGCTCATACGGACTGCGCGGAGGCACTTCCACGTTCATCTTCATGCTTCCTCTAAACGCCGCCAATTTGCCGAACCAGACGGGCGCTGAGTGAAAAGATTTTGAAATGCGATTCCAGCACTTTAAAGGCACGTCCTCTGTGTTAACAAGATGGTAGTTAATGGTTCTGCTTTTACGGCTGTGGTCGCATGTATAATTAAGCTGCTGTTGTATTTGTCATAAAAAAATCACCAGGGGTGCAGGAAATGTTGCCGGAGCAATTTTTTTACTCGAGCAGTGGAAAACTGAAACCGCCAAAACCTTACAATGTTGTTTTGACATCATTCCAACGTTTATGGATTTTCCTGTGTGGTTGAGGTTTTGGTATTAAAAAAAAAAAAACTCTAAAGAGCCTCACCTTGTGTTTGTTGGGGGAATAAAGGTTTGCAATGTTTGCGCAATGAAAACTGCCATGCTCCCTTCTGGGAGGTCTCGCCTCCAGTGCTACTTGTTGAGAAACACGTTGCATGTTTGCAATTAACGGGGGTCTTGCTGATACCTGCATTGTTCCCGAATCCTGCAGCTCTTGTAACCATAGTTGATCCATTTATCGTACAACCATTTCTAACTCCATCATACTGGGGGATTTGCTTCACCGGCATGTCGTGGATTTAATACCAGGCCAACACTTTGAAATGGGGAGTCAATCCCAAAAAACCACCCTGATAATCTCTTACCCTAGATATTCCCATATCTCCAAACAGATGTGAATCTATGCACGCAAAGGGGCAAGGACATGCACGATGAACTCTTGGATGTCTCTCTGGGCTTATCTATAAATTAGACAGGATGTTAAAAAACAAGCTTTAAGTAAATTTTTTTTTTTCAATTTGGCAACAACAAAAGCAGCATTAAGGCTGAACGGGAGCACAAAGGTCCAACAGACCCCCATAATATGTCTGGGCCAGAAAGCTTTGGTAAAATTAAAATAAAAGCTTTCAATCGTATTCCTGTGTCTGAAATTTGATCTAAATCTAAGTCGAAAAATTTCATGAAAATGAAACTTTCTGCACGACAAACACACACACACACGCAACAACACACAAAGAACAGCTGAAGGGAAATCCTGACCTCCTCGACGGAAGGTAATAACTCCACAAAGAACGACAAAACTTAAGGTGACGGCTTACGGTGGAACGGCGCGCCCTGCAGACGTAGCACAGATAAGCCTGATATATGATTCACCTGCATGGCCCCAGTGATATCTATGGAGATGAGACGGGGTGTCCTTGCCCTGATGTCACCGTGCTGATGACTCTGTATCTATGCTAATACGGGGATCAGTAGAGTAGAAAACTCATCTGGCTGAGGCGTCCTCTTTATCTTATCACTCTGCTCCTTTCTGCTCTGCATCACCACATACCTGGCATGCTGTGCACATGAAAAGAGCGCAGCCTCTTCCTCAATCTCTCACCTCCCTACCTTTCATTTATTCAGATTGCTACATTTCCTCTTTTGCTACGATGCTTTATTTAAGTATCATTCGCTGCAGCCTAATATTATGTGCTAGACCTGCTATTGAAATTGCAGAAAGGAGCTCCGTCAGATTCCTGCCACGGTCTTGGCTCGGCAGACGAGCTTTTGTTACCTCCTTAAATTAATAAATAAAACTGTCAAATCAAAAGAAGAAGATCCGAAAAAGTTGTCTTCGCATTGATTTTCGGTCAGGAACGGGCCTGCCAGACAGTAAATCCTGTCTGACTTAGCGTACCCCCCCTTCTCCACGTCCCTTTTAGCCTCTTTGTCTCCATCGCGCTCTCCCTCCCTGGCATGATTATTTCTTATCATGTATTTATTTGTTTAATCCACCCCTCCCCCCACAACACTTGGCGGCCCTCTCCTGATGCACGAGCTGCCTGTCTGGCAGCGAGGCCCCCTTCAGCCCCCACCTCCTCTTACTTGTCCATATCCAGTCCCATCCCCACCAAGCGCCAGCAAGGCCACAATGGGCGGATGTTGCTTCCAGAGCCTCGAAGCTTCATTCGGGGGGAACAGACCCCCACCGACTCACTTCATCCTTACATCCCTCCCTATTGCATGTGGCCACCACCAGCCAGCCTCTATGCACACTATAAATAATGGATGCATTAGCATGCATGAATATCTTTTTTGAGGGGGGGGTTGGGGATGGGGGGGTGGAAGTGCCTTAATTCATTATTAATCCCCTTCAAGGCAAAATGGTTGGTGGCTCTGATGGAGCCGGGCCCCTACTAAAACCTGCTTTTACACTTTTCCCAAAATTGGTGACCAACACCACCAACCCAAATACCCCCAGCCCCCCCTTTTATCAACCCGTCTGTCCACTCAATCTCCACTAAGGCACATCTGGAAGGGTGGGGTAATCTGTGATTTTTTTTTTGGGGTGGGGGGGTGGGGGAATAATTGTGATCCTACACTTATCGTCTCCAAACATAGCTAGGCTGAGTGTTAGCTGCTCGGAAAAAGGTGGACACCACTGCCCAGCTGGTCTGGTTAGACTATCCTATTATTCCATAGCCGAGGCGAAGGATGATCCTTTTTGAAGGTTGGGTAGTCGCAGAGCTCCTGACTTTGAAGTTGCCATCAGTGCCATTTGGTCCTAGAGCAAGGCTTGGCAGTGGGAGGGCTGAAGCAGGAGCAGGGGGGGGTTGTGAGAGGTGGGGAAGCAAGGAGGACGGGCTGACATAATAAATGCGTACAAACCTGGTTAGCGAGTGTTCCGTCATGTTTGTGGGTGGGTTGTTAGGAATTATGTGTTATTTTTGTACTCGGAGCACAATGTCACGTATTGAGGACGAATGCACGGGTTAGAGGTTAGGAGCATGTGTTTCAGGGAGATAAATTTCCATACAGCAAATCAACAAAGCACGTGGGTTTGTCTCCGCGTGTGACTGTGTGTGAGTGTTTGAGAGCGGTACGGAAGGCGTGCATCTGTGCGTGTGTGAGTGCATGACTTCTATCTGCACCCCACACTTCCTTTCCGCCACTAGGTTGCACTGCCTGCCTCCCAGCTTCTCCTCCTGCCTGCCACAACCCCCTCCGACTGATCCGGGCCAATGGAGGGCCTCTGCTGCAGAGCCACATGAGAGCCGCGTCCAATCAGGGAATACTACACTACACACTGGCATGTAAACTTGTGCAAAAGTTGCATGCACTCACGCAGTGCTACACCTACTGGATATCTGCTCCTTACTGGCAATGTACATAATCCTATTTGTAAGAATCACCGTGGCATATAAATATAACTAATCCAAACAACAGAGCTCAACACTGCTTCCTTATCCTTGTTTTTGTAATACACACTATGTAGATTTGTTTTAAAGCGAATGTGTCGCAGCTGCCTAAATAAAAGAAGGTTCAAATAAAGAGAGGAAATAAAAAAGTTTAACATTTACTCACTTGCAGCGGATTTTAATTGTTTTTAGGGGCTTTTTTTTTAAACATTTGAAGTGAATGAGTGATCAGTTTAAGTAAAAATATATAAGTAGGCAAATCTGCTGCCAAGGTCTGTGACTCAAACCAAAAACACATTTGTTTCAGCTCATTTGCAAACACAACACTCATGAGTCACAAACCGTGGCGACGGGGAAAGAATTAAGTGTGCAGAAAGGTGTTCAACACTTTAATGTTTCCTCCAGAAACGCTTCTGTTGTAATTTTGCAACAAGTGCATCGTGTTTCTGTCACAGTTCACATGACTCGGACTTGAATCAGATTTGGGTCAAAAATTGGTCGACCTCAATGACTCTTTACTTCACTTGAACTTGAGCCTTCTGTCTTGAAAAGACTCCCTGAAAACATGCCACTAAAAGTACTTGATATGACTCACAAGTCAAATCAAATTGAAAACCTTATAAAGCACTTAATTACAAAGTTTCAGATTTTCCTGACACTTGCCAGTTTTGACTCGGAACTTGAATGTACGTACTTAAGAGTTTCTCGTTACCTACAAAACAATGACTTGATCCCACCTCTGGTTTCTGCCTCCTTAGCTCAAATATATTTCTAATATATTGTGTCCAGATTTAAAGAGTCTTTCTGTAATGTGTTGTGTTGTTCTCTTTAATTGCAGTGTTATTGAGCCCTCCGGGCCACCGTAACAAACAGACAAAAAAAAAAGCAAATCAGTAATGTGATATGTGGTTCAAAGTGTTCGTTAGCAGGAACACCTGGATTTAAACAAGTGTTTAAACTGGGTTAAACTGCTGCTGACAGGGTCAACGGTCATAGAAGCATTTAAAATAAAAATATACAGTGTGCAAACTGTAAAATATATCGAGGAGCATGCGTGCGAGTTAAAGTATTACAAGATACCAGATTCAGCCCAAGCAGCTCAAATAAAATGACATCATTACTTAATAGATACAGTTATTTTAATAAATACTAGTGTCCCTTTATTAAGGAAAATAACATTGTTTGATGATGTTCCATCATAAAAGGTCTTTTATGAAATGTCTCCTACATTTTTAACATTATGGGGGAGTGGTGAGTGAATTTGAAGGATACAACACAAATATTATTGATGGAACATGTTGAACAAAAGGATCTTTTCCGTTTGTGAGTCGTCGGGTCTCTTGTCAAAGTCCTCTCTGCTCTCCGTCCGGCAGCGTGATGGCAGCAGGGGATGTTTAGTTGACACAGAGAAGACCTGGTTTCTGGAATGTTCTCAGCAGAATGTTTGGGACTCTGGTCTTCAGTACGAGCTGGAGGCACCACACTGTGCCTCTGAACTTCTCACAACCTCTTAAATTCCTCTTCCTGGGCAGGAAATTGAAATATTGTGCACTATTGGCATGCTGATGGTCATCTATCACAGGGGCCTGCGAGGGGATGGGGGTAAGAGGAGACCCTCAGTAGATCAGAGATGCGCTGCTGGGCCGGGGTTCAAAGGTAAAAGAGGAGAGAGCAGTGTGAAGAAAGAGGATAGCTCTCTTGGCAGGAGTCAACTGTGCGGACGGCTTCCATCACCCGTCTCAAAGATCAACCCAGTGTGCATCCTCTCATCAGGCGGAGCGATCAGCCCCCTCCAGACACCCAAAAGAGAAATATGCATCATTATCACTCTTCTGACTTGAATGTGTGTCAAAGCACATGGAAACTTTCTAAAGCAGCACTAATAAAATATAAATAATCAGTGCAATGAAAACAGAGCCTGTTTTTACGTATAGATTTTTTTTTGATGTTGCTTTGATTTGGCATCAACAGGTGTCCAACCACGCACTGCCTGCCTTGTCTGATGTATCATATTCTCATTGTTTCTCATGCTTAGTGTTTGTCAAAACAGCCTAACCGGCGATGCCGCCTTCATCGTTGCATAATCGTGGCCATAAATGCGCACAGCATACCAGGAAATGAAACTCGCAGGCGCATCACAGGGGGGTAGGATGATGTGGATGTGACTGTTATATAAAAGTATAGGGCACAGTTGGAATGAGCCAGATGGGATGATGGATGTCATTTTAAAGACTGCCGTGCTTTCTTTTTTCAGCCTCTGGAAATTTCGCTCCCGTCCTGACCTTGTGAACTTGCCTGACCTGGAAAATCCAACGGCTCCCTGAACACCCCTCCACGTCCCTGGGCACATTTGTACAGGCTGTTACCCAGCAGGAAGTGACATCAACGGGGTCCAAAGTAAAAAATATGTCGCAGGACGTGCCGTCTAGGATGTCCAGTGCCGGTGTTTGTGCAGGAGGATGCCTGCCTCGCACCGGCTCCACACAGTGATGCTCACTGAGGGATGCAGGAGAGCGCCACACAGGCGAGACAGACAGACGCACTGGAGGCTGAGTGAGTCGCCTGCTGACTGAGTGCTTTAATGCCGTCACTTTCATTCATGCAAGTTCAGATATGCCATACTTTGCCCATCGCGTAGAGCAAAAAAGAAGCGATGAGACTCCGCGTGTGGATGTTTGTCGGTGTCGCTCTTATCAGACGGAGGTTGACGTGTTGTGCAATGATACAGAAAACATCCCTGTTTTGATAACGGAAGGCAAGTGCATGAGAGAGGAGGAGGGAGGGGGGGATCCGTGATCCGTGCGGGGCTGCTCGGTGCGCCTTCGCGCATTTTGATGTAATAAACTGGGCTGAATGTTTTATTTGTCGATGTCTAACGATGACCGGGGCGGCTCTCCCGAAGTTTACCAAGTCGGATGTGTCATCATGTGGCCGTGGAAGCTTCCTCTCCGTTCTGTGAATGAATGGCGGCTATTTTTATCCGTCCGGTGCGTGTGTGCGTCGTCCTCCTCGCCGGGGAGGGAGGCTGTGTCAGACCCCGCCGTGCATCCAGACAGAAAGTGCTGCAGTCACGTGATGTCTGCTCCCATCTACCCTCCCGTCAGGTAGCCGACAGCCTGCTGCCGCCTGGCTCGGTCTGAGGGAGGAGGAGGAGGAGGAGGGGGGGGGCTGCTCCACATTACACCACCAGACTACAGAACGGTTGGGTTGGAGAAAGTTTCTCAACTAAAACTTAGAGGGAAATACTACAAGAGTAGAATATCAGTATGCTAGTAGAATTATGAGATTCATCATATCGTTATTATATCAGTTTAAAGGGAAAGTCCGTATATTTTATATTAGACTTATACTATGGATACTGAAAATAAGTGGCCGATACTTTGAGAGCAGGGAAGTGTAAGGCTAATATATAAAGCTAATATCATGTTGCTGCTTGATAAAATATATTTAATGATAGAAACATAATTATATACCTGTTTGTTTATATTCACTCTGTCTGCAACAAACTTATTTTAGTTACATAATGAAGGCAACTAATGTCCAGAGGGAATTCAAGGAGAAAACTTAATGAAAAACTAGTTTTTAGTGCATGCAACACCATTTATCTATGCATCTCATTGGTTATGAGGGATAACAAAACATTTTCAATTCAAATAAATACAGTTGAAAGATGTGAGAAATGTCAAAGAAAGATTAACAGACGGACAATATTTTTAAAGTATCTTCCAACTACCTGACATGAGTTAGAGAGTCATAACTCACTGTAAAGATATTACTTATTTATGGTGTTGCAGAGAAACAGCTTCAACTTTATCAGTCCTGTCAGGTTGATTGATTATGTTTTACATATTCTGTCTGAATGGAAAGTGGCCAATACGTCTGTCTTTCCTTGTGCTGCAGCAGTTCATAAAGATCCAGATTGTTATAGATCATCCATTGTTAATAAGTGAGCCCTCTGCATCGTGAAATAATGCATGAGCCCATACATGCATGTGGTTGTGCCCCTGTATGTGCACGGCACGTGTGCAGCTGGCTACGGGATCGCTGGTGTGTATAACTCACACTGCTGTTGCCTGCCTGTCTGAAGTGATAGCTTCATTATCCACGGTTGCGTGTAGACAGCAGTGCTTAATCTCTGGGTTGAATGGGGAAGCCTGTGACTCTGGAAGTAAATGCTTGTGCCCGGTCAGCCTTATCTGACCCTTGTCGAGGAACGGACGGGCACCAGGGAGAGGGAGCGATGCTGAGCGAGGGCCTAAGGGTGACAACAGCAGCCAAACGCCCAATCGTTGTGGTTGTTTTGGGGCCAGTTGAGACTAGTGGTAATTAGGCAGACTGGACCTGGGAGCAGGACCATATATTCTCTGTGGTGACAGGGTCCGGGCGGGGGGTCTATTGGCACTCGACAGGTGCAACGGGAGGAAGGCGTCAGGAGTGTGGGGAATCGAAACCAGAGATGAAGCTAAACGACAGTCTGTGGCTCGTGGGGTCAGATGCTCGCTCTCACCCCTGGAGGCTCCGAAGCCCAGCGAGAGCCTCTTCCTGCCCTGACACTGTTTAGCTGTGAATGCATGTGCATGAGTGCATGTTTGCGTGGGTTTTCTTTGTGCGTGTACAGGCATGTGCTCTTAAAACTGTGTGTGTGTATGGCGTGGCTGGGGGGGGGCGGGGGGTTGTGACACTGAAGGTCAGGAGATCAGCGTGTTATGAACTGCATTAATCATCTGTCATACTATATCTAGCTCACAACCAAACAAAGAACATTGGGAACACTTTTTGTTTAAACACCCGAGTGTCCACTACTATTATACAGCTCGCCCTGAGGAGCTTTGATCACTCAGCTGTAAAAGCCGTGGCAAAGAAACGCCGCCGCTGATGTGTTTCGACATATTTTTGATGCCAAAAGTTGTAGCGCCGATTCTGCTGTGCAATTATATCGAGGGATAATCTGGAGTACACACATGAGTCATTGTACTGGCCGTTAAAGGGAGGAAAAGCAGAGTTGCCAACCATGTCATGTTTTTTTCTTACTTCCTGGCTGGTTCTGCTTGAACTCAATAATCCTGGTTACAGCCATTACAAATCCTGCTGTCTTGACTTGAGAACCCAGACAGGAGACAGGATCTGAAACTTGGTTTCATTTAGCATTCCTCTGGGCTTTACGGGCAGGTGTTTAACATTACTGCCAGGATATTTATTGGCAACTTTAAAGGCAACTTTTTTTGCTTACCTCTCAATTAGGCACACACACGTACAATGTGTGTCCTGTAGATGCAGGCGCACACCCGCAAACACACAACAAGACATGCAAGGATGTTCCTTTGGAGGCACAAAACCCCTTTAATCTGAGGCCATCAGTATCTATCTGAATGTCCTCCCTTTCTATCCCCTCCACCCGTTATGCCAGGTCAGTGTATGTGGTGCGGTCGGTATAGGGTTGGAGGTACGATGGGATGTGTGGCCTGTAATTACCGAAGCTTAGCGGGGTCAGTGGCTGCGATGTGCAATTCTCAAATCAAGGTGCAGCCTGAAGACTCGGCTGGACCCACTGCTGCCCTTTGCTACCTGATTGCTGGCAGCTGGGTTGAGCCATGTCAAGTGGCACGCTGGGAAATGTGAAATCCCAGATAAAGCGCAGAGCCCCAAAAAGCCATGAAGCTCCAGTAATTAAGAAAAAAGTGATGGAGTTTTTTGGGGTTTGGGCATTGCTTAGCAGCCGGGAAGCCGCTCGGTGTGTCCGTCGGAGAAGAAGACGGGAGGTGAGGTGTTTGTATATTTGACTTTTCTAATCCTGGATTTAGAGGGATCCACCAACCTCCAACAATGCAGAACTGATGGGTAGGTCAGCACAGCTCTAGATATCCACCACCCAAATCCTCCCGGGGTCACCCTCAGACATAAATCATACAACTAAAGTACATCCAGCCTATGCTTCTCATGTTCTCCCAGGAACATCTCCTTACAAAATCACCCTGTAAGAGAGAATAATTCTGATACGGCAGTTCGATAAAGAATAAAGGCGGCACATTTGTTGCAGTTCAACACATTCCAAGTTTTGTGGAGGCCATTATTTCTGCTATTTAATCACCCCTTGGGGTTGGGTGGTGGTGGTGGTGGTGGTGGTGGTGGTGGGGGTTACATGTGGGCAGAGACGAGGAAATGACTAAACTAACCTCCACTAACAATGCACAGGATGCATTCCACAGGATGAACAAGCACATGCATTCTGTGTTGTTTTTACTGTGCTACATTTATGATATCATTAGAAAGATTGCGGTTTTGCTATGTTTTGTACTTGCAACCTCCGTGAAAAGACACGGTGAATGTAGCCATGCATCAAGCCTCATCCCCCCCCTTGGAGGCTGGAAAAAATCTGTTGTTTTTAGACTCAAACAATAACTTCTCTTTAGCTATGCTGCTTCCCGACAGCTCGGGCCCTCACCCGCCGCCTAATTTAAATGGATCTCCCGCTCATCCCTCCGCTAGGCGTCCTGTTTAAAGCAGCTAGCCTTTAGCCTCTAGCATGCAGCTGACTGCATGTGTGAAGTGGCTTGTCTGGCTGATGGTTTAATGAGAGTTAACTCAAACACCTGGGCGCTCAGACACCAAAATGTCCCAGTACGCTGCGATAGGTGACACACGGTCACACCAGGCTTAATGGCATAATTTACCCTCGTCACAGCCATGCATTCTGTTTTAGTGTGATGGG
>CAAKHC010019359.1:0-27722 GCA_901007825.1 Macroramphosus scolopax | reverse complement strand
CCCCACACACACACACACACACACACCCCACCCCCCGTGGTGTCAGAAGCACTTAATTCCTGCCCACTTCTGATACCAGCCGATGGCAATTGCATCGCTAATAAGCACTTAAGTGTGGTGCTGAGCACAACATCCATCGCTGAGAATTGATAATCAGTACACCTCATGTGGCGGCTCTCTGGAGGCCACGGCAACCAGCTCGGCCCAGGGGGGATGAGATGGAGAGGGTGGAGGATTCAGACAGAGCATGAGGGGATGGGGTGCACATGTCTGTGTGTGTGTGTGTGTGTGTGTGTCCGTGGCTTGAACTCTTGAACCATGTCGAGCTCAATCAGATGAGTTCCTCGGTAAGAATATGGCCGAAAGGTTTCTCTCCTGTACTCGTCGACGCTCGAATCACACAAAGACGTCATCCTTCTTCTCTCTGCAGCACTTGTGAATTTATTGAAGGGTTCTCACTAATGTCAGGGCACAATGTGCAAGCATGCATGACTCTGAAGCATCGTGTGTGTGTGTGTGTGTGTGTGTGTGTGTGTGTGTGTGTGTGTGTGTGTGTGTGTGTGTGTGCGTGTGTGCGTGTGTGTGTCCAGTCAACAGACCTGTTGGATCTTTGAACACAGCCTTGGCATCCGTGTGTGTGTGGACGACTCTCTTCAGCAGCACCGCCATGTTTGGCACTTTGTTTTTGGCCAGCTGTTTCAGGGCGGCCTGGGTGGGACGAAAGAGAGCAAAGAAAATATGAACGTTTGACCAAATGTGCTATGATGAAATGTTTGTAAATGAACAGTATGTGGGAATGAGACTTGACCTTGCGAAGCACCATGACGACACTGTAGGAACGCAGGAAGCACGAAGGGTTTCTCTCGTCCAATCCCATGTCTGCCTTCATCGCCGCCCAGGCACCACTGCTGAACTCCTCTTCTTCACTCTGGGAGCCTGAAACCTTTGAATCAAGTCCCCTCAACGTCACATCAAGATGCTTCGCGCCATTTATATCATTACATTTCATCTGTCACGGTGCTCAGAGAGTCACTGCGTCCCTTTGAGTAGTTTCATTACCTGGCTTGGCGGCCGAGCCGCTGCACCGTGAGCAGGAGTCTGAGGAACAGATACAACTATCTGATCCAGACTTTGACCTTGTGGCTGAAAGACAAGAACTAAATCATCAAATGGCACCAAAGTAAAAAACAGACAAGTGGCAGAAGCTCGTGCCAGAGTTCATGCAGCTATCACTTTCATTTCATGAGAGGTGCATCAGATGGGTTGCATGCAATGTCACTAACTTATATTTCAGCTGCGCGGCAGCGGAGGAAACCAGGGGGTGGATGACACTAACCTGCTGTGGCAGGAGTCCAGCTGGGCCGGGGAAGCGTCGAGTCCTGGGCTGAAGCTGCTCAGAGTGAGGCCTCTTCTTGGGAATCTTACTAGAGGCAGATACCAGCTGGACCAGGCGGTTGGTGAGCACCGGCGTGTGAAGGGGATGCGGCCTCAGAGTGGAGGAGCTCACAGAGGACGGGGAGGGTGCTGGAGATACAGTCTCAAAGAGGCCGCTGGGCTGATTGGAGGGTCCTTTTGGAGTTGTTTTCTGTGGATGATAGGACCTGTTGAATGTTCTGGACAGAGGGCTGGGGGCCGGGGAAGTCGCAGTGAGCCCTGTGAAAACAGCAGGACCCTGTGGAGGGGCTGATGGGAAGCTAGGGCGGGGATTTGGTGATTGCACATGCGGCGGTAGTGTACGGCTAGATGAGCCAAATGACTGGTTATTAGTGCTGAACTCTCTGTGCCTCTGAATCGCTCCACAGGTTGGGGGCCGCAGGCTTTTGGCTGAAGATACATGACTGGGTGTAAGAGGGGACGGTGAGAGCGGTGGAAGCTGCTGCCCCATCTGGCGGTCACACTCATCTAGGTCTGCCAGGTCCACATCCCAATCATCAAAGTCATCCTGAGCCCTGCAGGGCTTCTGCTGCTTCTCAGTGACTGCACGACCGTGTTGTGATGCCAAATTAGGCTGAGAGATATTAGGCGTTGAGGGGTGGGGGGTGCACGCCTGGTCATTGGAGGAGAGCTGTCTGAATCTCAGAGCTTGTCCAGCAGCCGTGTGCGTGCTGCTCCTTGATTCTGTGCCATTCCACGGAGCAGCTGATCTCTCGCCAGCTTGCTGCAGGCAGTCCTTCACCGGCTCTTTGCAAGCCACAGAGGAGGCACGCAGGGCACAGGATGACACAGCAGCGGCCCCATCGGCGGGTCCAGACTGGGCTGAGAGGACGGCCCAGTCACTCCCCAGCAGGTCCTGGGAAACACACACGCATAGACAGTGTTAGAGACGAGGGGGGGCAGGAGGGGAGATGACCGTTAAGTAAGTTGGAATCAGGTGTGTTCGTGTCTGCACCTCATCGTCAAAGTCCTCGCCGATGCTGAACAGGCCACTTAATTTGCATGCCTGCAACAGAATTAGCAACACGTTACTGGAATGTGTCCACAGCTTTCGCCCCCCAAAAAACTTCAAATGCAGCATTGAAATGAAACGCTGCACTGGAAACGTCCTGTTAGCATATGTTAGCTTACTTAGCTCAGAGTAGGTTCAGTCTGCCGGACTGGTTCACTTACCATCGCGGTCACGGGATGTCGAGTTGATCAATTTGAGCGCGTTTATCAAACTTAACAAGACTATGAATGCCATTTAATGACGACGCGTTAGTGAATGTAATTTTTTAAGATGTGTCTACTTTCACGAGCGGCCATTGAGGTTGGTGGAAACTTCAGTTTGTGCTACTATTGCTTGTTTGACGCCGCGCCTCACGTTCAAACAGGACGTGATGACGTAGAATGTTTTGACAAAGAGTGCGGAAGCATAGCGAGAGGACTCCCTCCTCCCTGCGTACAGTGTAGTTTACTCTCTGCAGCGGGTGACTTTCTTTTGTTGTGTATGGTACTGTATAATGTTATATGGCTTTTAAGAAAATTATCATTTTTTCATATTCACATTTAATAAAACATTGACGAGAAGTCAATTTAGGAAAAAATGGAGAGGAAGATCGAAAGTTCCAGCCTTCTTAAGGAAATTGTAGTGATTTGTTTATGGCACTAACCTGTTAGCCTTTTTAATTTCCATACCACATACTAAGTTTTTGTTGTAGCTGATTAGTCCACCCTGCTCCATGAAATCTGTCTATCCTCTCTTCCTAGCTCGTATTTCAATTATAATCCTCGGTATTTGCCCAAATCTCCAATTGCAACAGAGATTACATGAAATTTAAGATGCTAAATAACTTTTGTTTATGTTCTGAAACACATTGTAAGAGTTTAAAACAATTAGTGAATCAAGTGTTACCTCAAATGATATGTGACATCATTATTATCATAATTCAGCTCCTCTTAACTAAAGGACAACTGTGTCTTGATATTTCTAGGTTCTTTGGTTCCTTATGTGGAGATACATGTAGGGTAGATGCTGCCATCTAGTGTGTATTTTACAAAAATACAAGTATCCTCTTACATGCTATTAATAACTTGTACTGAACTTGTATTTGAGAAAAGATCTTGTGACTGAGAGTGTGAAGAACGAGCGTATGATTTGCAGGTCTGCTCATAACATTTTTCATCGAGGGGAAACAAGACGGATTACAATTATGAAAGTTTTTACCTGACCTATGTTTGGGACTCATTGCACTCTCAGTGAAGGGTGAGTAAAGCCTGTAGGCTCACATTTGCTGACCTGTACTGTCTAGTTCTTCAAGGCGGTTAATGAGTGGAGTTCCTGCTGTGAAACAGAAGAATTACAACAAATAATCTTTTCCATCAATAGTCTTTGTAAACATTTTCAATTATTCTTTAGCTCACATGAAGGTGCCATGTCAAAAGACACATTTCCGTTCACGTCTACCTCACTGCGCTCACTGAGAGTGGAGCAGGAGTTCCAGGAGTGGGAGGATGCACGCCGTGCGTTAGCCCAGAGAAGAGCCATGGTCAGGGATCCTCTGCCCAGGGCCCTGAGGCCTCCACCCAGGCAGCAGCGGCTACAGGAGGTCCGGGCCCCACCACAGGTCCGGTGCAGAGACACTGTCGTCCACAATACGTTCATGTTTGGGGACATGAAGGGTGTGTATGCGGTGCTGAAGAACCCTGCGATGGTCAATGCCCTGATGGAGACGGCGCATGAGGAGATGGTGTGGGCTCCAGAGATGGGTAGGAATTTCAAGTATTGCCCATATTGCTTCTGCTTTTGTGTTTTCTACCCTGACACAATTCTCATTGATCTGTCAGGCATGTGGACGCTGAGCTCCAAGGTGAAACAAACATCCCCTTTGCGTCTGGCTGCCGGCAGAGGACACACAGGATGTGTGGAAGAGCTGCTGTTCCGTGGGGCTGAGGTGAGCGATGACCCTGGAGGCAACACCGCCCTACATGATGCCTGTATTGGTGGCCATGCTGTCTGTGTTCAGCTGCTGCTCTCTCATGGAGCGGACCCTGGAATGTTGGCTGCAGATGGCAATGCTCCTCTTCATCTCTGCAGCTTTGCCCAGTCAATCCAGTGAGTGATGTCAACAACTAAAATGTTATTCCATCTACTGTACCAATAAAATCATATCAGTAAATGTCCTCCAGGTGTGCTGAGCTGCTTTTAGGAGGCGGGGCAGAGGTCAACATGAGGACCAGGGAGTCGAGGCTCACACCTCTGCATGTGGCTGGTCTACAAGGCCTTGAGGAGCACGTGGAGCTCTTCCTCTCCCACGGAGCAGATGTGTTTGCCACAAATCGAGAGGGAGAGACACCACTGAACGCTGCATGCTCCCGGGCAGAGAGGCCATCTGAGGCCGGCCGTTACCTCCGTGTCATCCAAAAGCTGCTGGACGCAGGAGCTGACCCGCGAACTGCAGGCAAGAAGCTGCACACCCCCCTGCACAATGCCTGTGCAAACTGCAGCCCCAGGATTGTAGACATTCTCCTGCAGTATGGAGCCAAAGCAGATGTTGCCAACTGTGCAGGATGCACACCGATGGACTGCCTGTTGCAGGTAGCAGATGTTGAAAGCTGGGTGTACTTTGAGGGAGCTTGAAATAGCAAGAAGTTACAATCCAAAAAGTCAGTCATCAGTCAGTCATCCAGTCCCCTCTGCTTGTTCTTTAAGGTGGTTGAGGATTACCCCGGACAGCAACCTGAAGCAGTAGCACGGTCCCTCTTGAACCATGGTGCCAAGCCCGTTCCACCAAAGGTTAGGTAAAAAAAATGAATGTGGTGGGACAGGAATAATACAAAAAGGAAATGTAGCTGCACATGTAAACATGTAAACATCCTTTTTTTTTACAGATGCTGAAGCAGTGTGTCCTCTCTCCTGCCACTTTGGAGGTGCTGCTAAACTCATATGTATCCATCCCTCCCTGCGAATGGATGGACAGTCTGTCTAACGAGATATATGAGGTGAACCCTCTGAGATCTTACAACACCTCTCATTCAATATGCACTCTCATGCTCTAGTATTTATCTTGTCCCTCCCATGTCTCAGGAGAACCCGTGTTTCTTCGACTTGGTGCGCCAGCGGAGCGGTCAGCCTCGCTCTCTGCAGCATCTCTGCCGCTTTGTTCTACGTCTGCATTTAGGAGCTCGGTGCTACACGGCTGTCAGTAAACTGGATGTTCCCAGCTCTGTGAAGGATTATCTGCTGCTGTGCAATGACGGGACACTCCAGTGAAATGATGTTATATTGTATACAACTACAGGATGGGGCCTCTGAAATGTTATCTGCAATTACATTTAGATGACAGGAACTTTTATTGTGACTCTTTGGTTTGGACAGTTTGTACACAAAATGATTATGGAAAACTTTTTGTAGAAGAGAATAAAACCATTTGCTCCTCTTGTGTGATTCTTTAGAATTTGGATTTTTTTTTTTTAAATACTCATGAGAAATGATTTACTCTGCAACTGACCAATTCGTAGTGACGTTCAACACACGTGGAAGTTTTGAAACTTTGAAAATGACCCTCCTCTGTCTCTTGTTTTAGGGGAGAATTTCTGGATTGTTGATTCCATGTATCTGTATTATCTTGAGGAACTTTTTAAACCATAAGTGCATAAACTGTACTATATTATTTTGCGTTGTATCACTATATGGGATGTTGTAATTATTATTATTATTATTATTATTATTATTATTATTATTATTATTATTATTATTATTATTATTATTATTATTATGTTCTGACGGTGACGAGGAGCAACAGGCGCGAACATCAAGCAACAAGCGCCGCGCCCGGCGATGACGTCGCGCAGTCTCTGTTTATTATGTGTTTTTTATTGAGCCGCTGCTAACTAGCATTGAGCCTCGTCTCCAAACATGCTCTGATTTTACCCCTGGCAGGTAAGGATATTTGATCTTTACATAATGAAGACCACGGACGTCCAAACGAACCCCCCGTGTGCTTTTTTCACATCCGTCGCGGCCAAAAACAATCGCGCATTGAGAGTCGTAAACAGCCGAAGGTCGTTTATTTCATGCTAGCACGGAATGCTAGCCATCAAGCTAGCGTAGTTCGCTAACACCCGGGCAAGAACATTAGCGTTAATTACAGCAGAACCATTTAGCAGTACACCAGGCTAGCTTACATAACAGCTAATACTTTGTGTCAGCGTTGTATATGTCGAGTGTATTGCACATACACCCAGAGAGAAAAGTGGTGACACGGCCACAAATAGCTCAACGACTGCACATAGCTTCACTGCTACAAGAAACAGCTGTTGACGAGCTCCGCTATATAACGTTGATCTAGCTAACACCGCTCGTTAGGCCGTGTTTAAATATTTATGAGTAACGTTAGATACCAAACTTAATCTGTCGTTAACTTTAGTGTACTGTGGTGGAAGTTAAACTCTGATTGGCAGGAATTCAAGTAACTTTACCGGGATGTAACATTGTGCAAGTTCCTGTCTTTCTTTGTGGTTGTGTAAACACGTGACTGGTTATGTTTCCTCTGTGCAGTCGGACATCATGATACAGATATTCTTCACGTACAGCACACATGTTATGTGTATTAGTCCGTTTTTAAAAAAAATCATTTTAGTTGTCAGTACTCACTCAGAAATGTGCATACTTTGCACGTGTTGCTCTGTTACATGTTGCACAGGTGACATGCATACACGTGTTTTATTTCTTGTGTCGTCTTCTTCTTCAGGTTTGGAGGACAGAGAATGGCAGTGTGTGCACTGACCATGTTGGATGGGATGGAGAATGAGGTAACGGCAGCGGGTGGCGCGCTGCTCTTGGCCCTGGCCCTCGTCTTCGCTTGGCTCTCGACTCATGTGGCCGATCGGGGGGACCACATCCTGGGCACCATCCTCACTGTGGGTGCTCACGCCTCTCTCATCGGACTGGGGGGTCACGACAGCTACAGCGGAGGGTCTCCCAGCGCTGATACGCCTGAACAACAGACCCCTTCGCCTTCACAGGAGAACAAGCCGGACGATGGCGAGCTGGGGACGGAGAGAGGAGAGAGTGAAGGGACAGGCGAGGAAGCTGAGGGGGTAAGGACAGATCTGCTGCTGGACATCCGGAGCAAACAACCACAAGCCAGAAGGATACAGACTTCTGATGAGGAGGAAGAGGAGGATGGAGATGAGGAGGACCTGGGGGAGGAATATAAAAAGGTTGTAAAGCATATCCCAGTGTTGTCCAGCAGCATCTCCACCACCACCACCACCACTTCCATTTCTGTCCGTCTCAAGTTTTTAAACGACACCGAGGAGGTGGCTGTTCTGAAACCACATGATACAGTGGCAGTGCTGAAAAGGTCGGTAGAACCCTAAACATCTAAGTTTAGATCAAACATAAATGTTTAATATGTAATTTAACTGGTCTTCCTCTTATCTTCTCTGCTCCAGTAAATACTTCTCCGGTCGTGAACATCAAATAAAACTCATCTACCAAGGCCAGATGCTGCAAGATCCCAAGAGAACTCTCTTATCCCTAAACATTACGCACAACAGCGTGATCCACTGCCACGTTTCCCAGGCCTTGCTCGAGAACAATCCAGAGGAAGGGGCTCAGCCTGGGGCAGGAGCTCCAGCCGGGGCTGGGAGCTCCAGCGGATTCAGGGCTGCAGGCGTGGCCATCAGCACCGGCAGCCTGGTGGTGCCCGTGTTTGTGGTGATATTGGCTGTCGTCTGGTACTTCCGAATCAACTACCGCCAGTTTTTCACCGCCCCTGCGACCATCTCCCTGGTGGGGGTCACTGTGTTCTTCAGCTTTCTGATATTCGGGATGCACAGTCGCTGAACACGCGTTAGGAGTGAGGTGAAAATACAAATACATCCAGCAGTGGGTGGTGTCTGGAGGGACAGACAAATCAAACGCAGCCTGGCTGTCGATGCCACGGCTCATTGGATTCCTGCAGTGTGTTTGTGGTAATCCTGCTGGTGCATGTAAACAAAACAAAAAAAGATTTACAGTATATGTGTGGTGAACAATAACCTGCAGAGGACTCACTGAGTGAAGTTCAGCTCATATTTAGCTCCTGACTTAGTGGTGCGCACCATGTTTAACACGTCTGCCTGGGGATTCAGATCACGTGTACCTGTGAGGAAATTAACCAAATACATGCAAGATATGAATCTTTTTTTCACCGCTCACTGTTGTGCCGTGTACCAGTTTGACTCTTTACAAATACTCTACGCTCTGTAAATGATACACCTGTAAGCAAATACGGAGCTGACCTGGGCAAAACTGAACCTTTTTGAATATTTTTGTTGCTTTTGTAGATATAGGCTAATTTAAATAGTCAGTAGTCATGACGATAGACACTTTTTGAGAACATACTGTAAATACAGATAGGAGAAGGCCACAGCGAGCTGCAAGAACAGCTCCGAGAGACTGTGCCTAGGCATTGATTCCAGTCTCGAACCGGACGGATGAACATCATTCTTCCAAAACGATATTCCCTCATTCAATGGTGGAGAGGGCTGTCAGACACCAAAATCTCCCATTGTTGTGTTGAGCGGAGGTCATAGCATTAATCCGATCATTTTTAATGATTCTGCGACCCCTCGTTTGAGGGTAATTGTACCAAGCGATACATCGCCCCACTCATTTACTTGTTTTTTTTCCCGTCCATATATCGTGTATTTTTTGTAAATAAAATAGAACAAATCAGATGAAACCTGCATCTGGCACTTAACAATTTGGAGGGACCGTTGAACCCTCCTGATTATGCTGGACTGCGCTGGCTTCAGTGATGTCTCAAATTAAAGCATTTAAAACAAAACTCCTCTGTCTTCTGTGTTGCAGAAAGTAATGGTTGTCAAATTGGGGTTCAAGGACCCCGAGCGGTCTTTGAGGGGGTCCTTGCTGTGAAAAAGTTTGGTCTAAAGAAGCGAGTCTCTGTGTGGAATCCTTTATTTATGTACAAACATCAGTATGCATGGCAGTGAAGAACCCGTCGATCCCACATGCACCCGACTTGTGCACAAACAAATAATGCAAACTTATAATTTTACTTGTACACAAAGAGCCACGAGAGAACATCAGCTGTTACCTTCGGTCACAAAAATATTACTGCGAATATTACAAGTAGTCCAAACCTACTAGTATTTTAAAATTTAGTGCACATCACAGGACGTCACCTAACGGATGCAGACAATGTCTCGAATGATTTGCAGATACAAAGAAATAAAATCAGGATTGTCGTATGAATTTACATATAAAACTCACAACTAAGTGCACTGGGCTCACAGGACTGCAGAGACTATTTGGGTGGTCAAATCTATGAGCCCTCTTATCGGCCTCAAGAGGAATCCCCTAATTCCCCTAATACAATTAGAATAACCTCCATCCTTTCAGGGAAAATAAAAAAAACACCCTCTAATAATTTATACAGTCCCTATGTTTAAGAGCGATGTCATGATTTACGCACACAATTTAATTGTTTTTGATATCGACATGGTGAGTTTCATTGAGGAGGTGCTGCAGTCAGTGATGGTTGGTGTCCCTTCAGGGCCAGCGTCCACTGTCTCCAGAAGGTTGGCAGCATCAACACCAGACAACATTGAGGGAAATAATAAAAAAAAACAGGAATGACACCAGTGTTTTCTTGAAAGTTCAGACATTTTCATCTACAAGTGCTCAGAGGGACTTAAAACACGCGGCGTGTTTCCTGCTCCTCATCGGGATCAGCTGAAAAAAAACACCGGTGTTGAGAAAATATAAATATGTGGTCACAGACCGTGAAGGCAACATCCTGCAGGTCCTCCTGATCTCCATCATCATGACGCAGTTGTCAAAAGTCACTTCATTTTTTTTAGGCTGGAATTCCACCAATAAAACATCTACTGACAACATCGTGTTACTGATACTTGTGATGGCAGAGTGACTAAAATTAAAAATGTCCTTCCAACATGTTCAGACCTGCAAGGAAAGACTCCATGATGAAGAGCTGGTCTTTAGTCATCATAGATACTCGAAAGCGAAGGTGCTGAAAGTTTGGGCCTTTTTTTTTTGGACAACAGGCTCATGTTACTCTGAGAGCTGCTGCTACTGCCGCCACCGCCCACAGTCAGACATCCACTTCCTCCACCGCCTCCTCCACCACCACTGTTCAAACTGAGAGATGGCCTCTTCTTCTTCTTGGGCCTCCTGGAATCTGAATGGTTGGTGCCTGTGAGAAAGACAGTGAGTGGAGGAAACTATCCGTTGGCTATAAACTGCCTGAAAACTTGAAAACTTATTTCCTTACTGGCTTTTGATGATGCAGAGTCGGTGGGGGAAATATCAGGCGAGTCCTCCCACTGTAGGCGGCTCATCAGCGTCTGTCCATCTGGAATGTCAAAGCTGTCGCTCTCCACCACGGCGTCTGCGTCAGGCAGCGACGGCCTACGACAGGAAACACAGACACCTATCTGACTGGCTGAATTCTACTGCCCATATGTTTCTATTATATACTTAAGGAAGTCAAAGCATTAAGGTAGCAGGGTGAAGGCCACAACACTCACTCATACATGATTTCTGTTAAGAACACTAGTGTTTGAGGGGGTTAGGAAGAGGGGGGGGGGGACACTCACGTGGACGGCCCCAGGAGGAACAACCTGACGGCCCTCCTCTGTTCGTCCGTGTGCTGGGGACATCGCTGAGACCTGGTGGGACACAAGGCGGTGTTTTACATCCCTGACTGACAGCCGCAAACAGTGGGCTTCATTTGTTCACCTCCAGTGTGTGTCAGAGGAGTGTCGTCATTACCTGGTGCACATCTTCTTGGTGTGCTCAGAGATCACCCCACATTGCTGCGGACAGGAAGAAGCACTACGTTAAAAACAAAAGCAGTGAGAACACTTTATATGTGGGTCTTTTAAATGCATCCATGATAGATAATCACCGTTGTTAAAAGCGATCTGACTTCATCGGGTCCTAACGCTTCGTAACTGATGCCAGTGTTGTAGTTATACTGGAAGGCAGACAAGGAACTGTTAAACACAATAAGGTTTGTTTATCGTAGATAAGGAGGAACAAAAAGAAGGAACCTGTCACCTTGTAGGGCTCTGAACTGACGCTGCTCCCAAGCTCACCTAAAGAACAACCACAATTGTTTATGCTATTTACTGACAACACAAACAGCATTACATCATCATCATAACAGCAACTGTGAGAGGAGAAAGTGGCAGCTTGATGGCTGATCTTCATCCACAAGGACAGACGCAGGTGCTCTTGAGGTAGGAAGGGTTGCCAGAGCATCAAGTGCAGAATCTGTTTTTGGTTTAAATTAATGAAACGTTTGGACGGAAGCCCGACTTATTACTGCTAAGACAGCCAGACAGCAGGTGACCATATTCCACTTCCTGTGACTGAGGAAGACGAGGGCACTGAACGTCCTCAGAATGCAAAACAACAGGTTGCCGATCCTGCACTGAATCATTCAAACATCTGGATAACTGATTTCTCTAGTGATAAAAACATCTAGTAGACTCACCGTTTTTATGTTTCAAAGATTTGGATCTTCTCGGTGAATTTTGATTCTGCAAACATTAAAAAAAACAAAAAACGGTGAATTTCATGCAAAACAAAACATTATTGTCTGCAAAAGGAGAAAATTAATGCAACAATACCTTATCTGACTTTCTCTTCTTGGCTGTAATCAGGAAACAAATATAGCTTGTGCGTGAAAGAAATCTGGAGTTCTGCTGAATTATTTCCTCTTAAAAATAAAAGAATTTAACAACTCACATTTTTTTTCGGCTCCATACGACCAGTCGTTATCGTTTAGGTCATCGTTATCCTCCTGATCACTCTCTGATTTGCTCATGTTGTTGTTGCTCGCCAGCCTGTTAAACAATAAAAGAAATTAATCTGATTTACACACATTTTGATTCAATGCAACGACTCCTGAATGACCCTGACTGAACGACCTGCGGTTGGCGATGCGGCTGCTGTTGCGTCCCATGCCCAGACATTTCTCCAAATGCGGGGCGAAGCGAGATGCGGCTATCAATCTTTTGCAGTTGGGGCACTCGCACTCTTTGTTCTTCCACTGATTGTAGACTTGCCCAAATATATCCACTCCTGGTTGATCCACAATTTCTAAACGAGCAATAAAAAGTGCTTGCAATTAGCTAACACTCAAAATAAGAGTGCAAACAGAACAGAAAGCACGAGAAGTCAATGAACAAACCGAATTCCTTCATGCTTTCTTGATCCGTTTCATCCAAGAAGAAGTGGCCCTGTTTAACAGCACGATGGACCTCGAAGCACAGACCCAAACAGGCATCTTCCACCAGCTCAGAGTAGATGTCATGGACCAAGGCCTGCAACACAAGAGAGACAACGAAAAACAAATCCCATGTTTGTTAAACACTTACTAGGTTTACATTGCATTCAAGAATAATTTACAATGTCACAATTTCTTAGTAGATATTATATGAAATGCATACTACCTCTGGAGACAGTATGCAATCATTGACACTAATATCCTACAATGCAATGCAGTAGTGACAACACACAATGGCAGACTGTAGCAAAAGGAGAGTAGTCATCCCACCGGTTTCGAACCCCTGGTACAAGACATTCAGACTAACCGCAGACCCACTCGTATGGCAATCACAGCGCATAGTCAACCAGTCCTTCTCCCATCCCAAGATGTGACACACACAAGTGCATCACCCATCTCTGGAGTCCCTCACACAGGGGTGAACCTCACCTTGGTGTCCCTCTGACAGCTCACCCACTAGACACACCTGCGTGCGTGTGCGTGTGCGTGTGCGTGTGTCCTCACCTCCAGCCTGGTGTTGTCTGGGCCTGACAGGGGCATATCCTCCATTTTCATTTGAAAATCTGTGTGGGAAATCTTGATTGCAAGGTAATGCGATGCTCACCTGGAGATTTAAGCAAAGAAAAAACAAATTTAGGGGGAATGGTCACAGTCGGTTCATAGTTAAAAAGATCTGGGTCACTTACTTTGAGAATATCTATTAGCACTTGTTGCACGGTTGTCTTCATTCTGTCGAGGAGGGGGAAATATAAACACATACATACAGATATTTATATACACACAGATAGTAATAATGTCCATTGTCATGAGTAACATATTGGACCATTGTTTTTAATAACAGGAGCATTTCAGTCCAAAGGAAGCTTGAGAAAGGCCGCAGCCCAAACTAAATCATACATGTAAATATCAATGACAGCTAGCTTATAGCTTGATTAACATAGCATTAGGTGTAATAATGGTTGTTGTTGAAGAATATTTACTACATTAACATTAATTCTGCAGCTCATTACTTGTTTTTATTAGCAACGTCAACAACGCAGGCGGAGTTGCATTTAACCCATAAAACAGACATTTTAACGTGGAGATAACAACATCACCGACGTTGCTAGCTAATAACAGAGCTACAATATTTACGTTTTTTTGTCTTTAGCAAAATCGCGTCATTAAACCTCACCGTATTAATGCTAGCACCCGCAAGCTAGTGGCTGTACAACAACAGCACGTTTGTGAGGAAGAAAAAGGCGTTTGTGAGGCGTGTTTATGCGACATAAATACACCGTGGTGACGTTATGTCTTTTAAATTAGACTAGAACATTTTTTTTTCTCTTACCTTGTCATACCGCTAACTCAGCCTGAACCGGACAGTTTCCCCGAGGGAGACAGCACCACCGTGTCAGTCCACAAACTCACAATTATGTCCATAATAGTGTCAAATGCAAGTACAAAATCCTCCTCAAATGTGTATCTTCTTGTCGCAGGTGTTGTTGATTAAATGGGCGTTACAAACCTGCCAGACACCGAGGCGACCATGCAGCAGAGTGCGACCAATCAAGAAACACAACAACCGACTTCCGGTGTAGTGTCGAATTCTGTTTCACCGTCGATATGTGTCTCCCCTAACCTTATCCGGCACTCAACTTTATCTTTAACCTCAACCAAGCGTCCTCTGAGATGTTCAGCCTGACCACAACCGGACTCTAACCCCACCCGGTTATCTCCACCTAATCATAAACCGTTAGTCCTGACACCAAACTGTGTAGCTCCAACAGGAGGGGGAACATATTTGATGGGGGAACAGATTTCGACACTACAGCGGCTCTGACGAAAAGGCAACCTCAAGTGATTATAAGGAAGCCTGTAAGGGACTTAACGAAACAATAATTCCACAATTGCATAATCATTTTCCATATGTTTGTGTCATTTGATTGAAAGTTAGAATACAGAGATGGAAGATAGAGATTAGGGCAGTCAAGTTCCTCCACAATAACTGGGATTTTTTGATGAACCTGTTTCCGTGCATTGCTACATTGTCATGTAGATTGAAATGGACCTGGTGCTCCAAAGAAAGACTTTACTGTGTGTCCATTTCTTTTATTGAAATTGCCGTGGTGTGCCCCTGACATGATAGTGTCTTATAATATGTGTGTCAGACCAACTCACCGGTCATACAAACACAGTTCTCCATTGTAAGGATAATAAAATATTGTAAGCCAGTGCCTTAATGTGCTAACTCAAAATTGTATGCAGCTGATTTGCCACATTAGTAGTACTAACACTTTAAACATGGAGTTTATGGATGGGGCCCAGCAGTTCATGCTTGCTCTGGGCCCATTAGTGTTTTAATGTGGCAATGCTAACAATGTTTGAAGCACATTTAGTTTATTGAAACTAAGGGACTTAGCTAAAATTATTAAGAAAAAAATTATGATAGGACAGTCCATATATTTTGACCATATAATCAAGTTGCACCTTCAATGTCTCACATTTACTTGAATTTGAACACACGTAACTGTTAAAGATCATTTTTATTTTGCCCAAATACTTCAACTACAAGGACATAAGAACACCCTCAGCTATAGAAAACATCAATTTTTTGACAAATTATCAGCAGTACAAACTCGTAAAGCTTTGCCGTCTTAAGATTTCTCTATAAACCAACGAAAGGGAGAGAACAAACAACTGAAACAGGTGAATTAAACCCCAAATTCTCCCCTGTGAGTGGCCTCAAATCACAGATGAGGGTTTGCCAAAATTAAAATACGAACAAAACAGTAAGCACTCAATACAAAAAACAGTATTTACAAAAAGAAAAAAAGTTGTTTTTTTAACTGAATTCCACTTGGTTCAGTTCCCTTTTACAAACTCCCAATCGATGACTTTCCTTTTCCTTCCCCCACCGTTTTTTATTTACAAAGTCCACGCTGGTTTTGTTTCAGTCGATGAGGAGAATCAAAATGGTCCAATCAGGCGGCTATTAACAGTTGTGATCTGCCTCCTGATCCAAAAGGACAGTCATGGAAGTCTCGTCTGTTTCCAGGTAACCAATGACATGACAGCACCAAGAAAAACAAATGAACTAAAGACCTTTGGGAACAAAAGATGTCAAAGATTGAACAATATCTACATTCATGGTGTTGGTATGACGTCCCCACACAGGCACATACATGCATGCTGCAGTCACATCATGGTATGCAACTGAACAGCGAAAACAGCACACCTTAAAGCAAGAAAACACACACACACACACACATACACACACGCACATATATACACAATTATGTGCGTGCATGCACACAAGCTCACACAGAGGGACAGAATTACATTAAGTGCATACTTTTTTTTTGGGATCAGCATCCGACTAAAACCCAGAGAGGATTTCAATCAATACCATTAAAATTTCAAAATAATCTTAAAAAAAAAAAAAAAAAAGAAGAAGAAAAGATGAATCCATGTAGTTCCACATCCACAAATGATTTCAGGCGGACCAGACAACAGCTGACGATAAAAACACCTAGTAACAGCTCAAATGAACCGTAAAGGAAATGTAAAACAATGGTTCAGAAGAACAAACATACACCAGCTTGTGTGTATTCTTTTCAAACAGATCTGGATGTCGTGTGATCCCTTCGATTACAAACTCTCCGGTCTCACAATAAACTGTTTATTACTGTCGATGCAGAACAAGCTGCCGAACGAGGAGCTGAGTGGAATTGCTTCAGACTTCTATAGAATACAAAACATGTCAGATCATCGTGATAGACGTTCAACATCAGACACATGGAAAAGAATCCCGCAGTGCCTATAAAAAGTGTTCAACACCCACAAAGCTGTTTATTTTACAACTCGGACGCACAGCAGATGTAATCAGGCTTCCACGCTCAGGAGACTCCTCAGCATATCACTGGGAACAAACCATGGAAATAAAAGGAAAACTGTCTCCTGAAAACTACAATTACAAGGCACAGGATAGCCTGCAGAGAGATCAATTCGTTTTTAGAACAGGGATGAATATGGCACGAGTGGCGGTGGCCACTTCTGCCCTCAACATCAGAATTCAGCTGCTGCTTTACAAGACGTTTTAAATGAATCTGGGTTTGATCTGCACGACCCGATCTGATCCACGGCTGCTCTATATGACTTAGAGATGTTGCTGTAATTTTGTGTAAAAGCTTGTTGTTAATTTACATAAATTTGTACCTATTAGTCGAGGAAACCCGGAGTTAGCTGAGATTAGCTTCTGATCTGTGTCTGTTACAAATCTGCTGGACAACGAAAAAAGAAAAATGCAAATCTAAACACAGAATAAAAGAAATGTAGAAATGCTTGTTTATCAGCGTGAAAAAGCCTCATTACATTCACTTTGGTTCAATGCTGTAAAATAATAAAACATGAAAAAAGGTAAAAGGGGAGTGAAAACTTTATGGGCACTGCAGTTTAAATGAGAACAAAAGTAACAAACAAGTTTCGGAAACTTTTCCAGCAACAAAAAAAACAACATTCATAATGGCTTGATTTTTTTTCCTGAAAAAATACCACCTCTTTAAGAACCAAATGATAAAATCTACATCATGAATTGAGAAAAGAGAACACTTCAACTTCCTGGAAAGAAAAATATTAACAAGAGTGCAATTTTTCTGAACCCTGCACGCCCCCCCGCCCTAAAGTCACCCACCGTACTATGTTCTTTGGCTCTGAGAAGCCCGTTCATGCCACGTGTATTCAACTAATTATCAGAATCATAAAATAAACACTGGAGGGTTATTCATCGACTCAGATATTAAAACTCTAACTGTAAATCATTGAGCCTGCAAGTCAAGATTGAAGCGTTCATGACATCACAAGCCAGCGGGATGCTGCTGGCCGGTGAGATGACGACCCGCCGGGGAGGGAATGACACAGATTTGGACAGAAGGGCCGGGTCCCTCCGTGAGTGGATCACAAATGCAGCAACTTAAAAGTGGGTGAGTGTGAAATGGATGAGGCAATGCAGGGGCTCCCTCTGGTGGTGGGAGGGGAGCAGGGTTGGCACAGTGGCAGCGCTCCCTGGACCCATGGCTCAGCTCAGCGCTGCTCAGTTCGTCTCAGGACACCATCGGCGCCATTTCAGTCCGAATCAGAATCGGACGAGCCTTGTGAATTGGACTCACTGCTGCTGTCCTCTGACTTGTTCTCCTTGTCTTCTGCCTCGTCATCCTCATCCTCATCATCATCATCATCGTCGTCCTCATCCTCCTTCTTTAAAACAAAAGACAAGGCAAAATATTTAGTGGAGACAATTTCTTGCCGTTTCCTGGAATGGCTGGTAAAGACAGGCGGAACTCACTTCATCATTGTCTTCTTCATCATCATCCTCCTCGCTAGAGGAGTCCCCCTCAGAGGAAGCCCTCTCCTGCTCATCTTCGTCCTCCTCATCGTCTTCCTCCTCCTCCTCCGTGTCCTGTGGCACGCAACATTTGAGTAAGGCGAACATGGACAAAGCTTTGTACTTTATTCTTCATCTCAAACATCATCTTCCAATGTGTCCCGTGGTGAAGTGTAATGGAGGTATGAACAAAAACAAACAGCCGGTGTTCAAAATCGACGGCAGGACTTACGGATTTCTTGGCCTTCGCCTTGGGACCTCCCGGCTTTGCAACACATCTCCTTTTCTGAAACATCAAGTGGAAAAATATTCCTTTAACATGTCAAAAAAAACAGAGCTACATTTCGTGTTTCAGTATGTGACAAGAAACACAAGTTGTGACTTACCTGAGAATTATATTCCTTGTAAGTGTTCCTCTCTTGTGACGATAAGCTCTACGAGAAGGAAGTTTCTGTTAGATCAAATATTTTCAGTAGCTGATGAAAGACTTTAAAAGTTTCCCTCTGTCACACAATCCCTTCTTACAGCGAGCCACTGTTCCAGCAGGACTTTGTACTGCCTCTGCTTCTCCTCAGCTATCTTCTTGTAGCGTTCCTTCTCCTTCAGTGGTAATCTCTGCCAGCGGCTTCCGATCTCCGTCATCCTCTCTTTCATCGGCAGGTGATTCAGCTCTCCGTTGGACAGCATCTCCTGAGAGAACTTCTGATATCCGTTTCTAGAGAGTCAAAAGGGATCAAGAGCAGGATTGAGGAGGTTATAAAAGCTTACATGCATCGTGCAGCACAGACGATTTGAATGTGACAAACTCACGATGGTGGTTTCTTGGGTTCACCCTCAAACTTCATTTTCTTCCCTGAGGCAATGGCAGCGGCAGCAGGTGAGCGCATCTCACACAGGTCCCTCTGTCAGAAGGAAGCTCATTGTTAGCTGGTTTACAGACTAGCTCTGTGAGCTGCAGTATTCTGCTGGACAAGGACGTTCCTCTCACCTCATATCTCTTCTGGTCTTCTGCTGCCTTTTTAATCCACATTATCTTCTCCTTCTTCTCCATGGTGCTCCAGGTTGTTTCCATTGCTTTCTGGGCTTTTGGACGGTCGCTCTACAAATACAGATGTGTGCCTTAATGATGGGGCAGTGATTCTGATACTAACACAGATTCATAACTAGACTGGGATCATGTGGGTTGACACTATTGTGACGTTACTTATTACTAAATACCTTAAATCTTGCAAGGTAGTCTCCGATGACACTCTGCTGCCAGATGTCCTGTGCAGTCTTGGGTGGGTCAGGCAGACGACTACGTTCTTCCTTCTCCTTCTTCTCAGACTCTGCCTTCAGGATTATTTCTAATCGTTTATACTTCTCCTGAGAGAGCAGAACATCAAGCAAGCTGATTAGAAAACCAGGTGTCAAATAGCACACCAGCTATAATGCATGTTTCTATCTTGACCGGCTGTCTCGACGCCGTCTTCGCTCTATACCCCACTACTGTGACCACTTACCTTCTTCTTGTCTGGCAGCTCATTCCACATGCGTGCCAGGAGTCTTGTGAGTTCACTATCAGAAAGATCCGGCCGCTCCTGATGGAGTTTGGGACGCTTCTCCTCGGAGAAGATAAACATGGCTGAGATGGGCCTTTTGGGTTTCTCTGAATTGGCCTGCAGATTGGAAACAACACCACCATCATACATTACATGCCAATAACTTGTTAAAAAGAAAACACATAAGGAGTGAGAGTCGAGCTTCTTGATAAACACAACTGTGATCCGCAGTTGGTTCTTGTTCTTACCTTTGCTTTAGAGTTCTTCTTTCTGGATGCAGCACTGTTGGCCCCGCCCCTCTTAAAACCGATCTTATCCTCAGACAAGACCCGCTGCTGCTCCTCCTCTGACAAACTCTGCAGATATCAACACAGCACGGATGTGATTTCACTGAAAATGTACAGCTCACAAATATGGAACAACGATGGAAGAAAAACACGTGTTGAAATAGAAACCAAGAAACGCGACTTACACTGAGGAATCTGTTCATCTCAATTTCAAACTCCTTCTTCCTCTGAGGAAGAAAAAAACACAATATTTAGGCAAAGCGGAAGGCATGTTTGTATTTAATTTATATTTTGGGGGTTCATGTTTCAGATCTCACTTGTTCACAGCGTTTCTGGTAGGCGTCCTTCTCATTCTGTTTGAGCAGCTTCCACCGCTGGCTGCACATCACCATGCGCTCGGTGCTCGGTACGTCTTTCATGCTCGACATCAACTCCGCACAGAACATCGAGTAACCATTTCTGAAAGCGTATGCGCATGATGTTTAAACATTTTTACTCACAAGCGGTGGCAGAGAAGTCTGCAGTATATTGTAAACCTTGACTCACGGAGGGGGTTTGTCGGGTCGTCCGTCAGATTTGTCCTTCAGGTGCCTCTCAGCCTTGGTCAAGGTGGACTTAACGATATCGTCCTGGGTCATGTTCAACTCTGGGTGCTGCTGGATGTACCCGCGCATTGTCTCCTGGAATATTGAAAACAAACCTTGTGTTAGCACTGACATGATATTTCCTTATTGTTCTTAGTTGTTGGAACATTGTTGTCGACTCACCTCGTACAGTTTCTGCTGCTCCAGGGACTTGGCGATCCATTTGAGTCTCTTCTTGTCAGACAGCTGCGTCCACTGTTTGCCAAGACTGTCCTTGATATCCTTGGTGGTCGCCTGACAAACAGAGAAAGTTAACATCTGCCTCAGGAGAAGTGAGCATTCTTACCACCGCCGCCAAGGATCAGGCTACTCTGGGTCGGATATGTTTGACAAAGATCAAAGCAGCGTTTTTCTACAACAGGTTTGTTGGAGGTCTTTGCTCTCCGAGTGCCCGTTTGTCAATAGGACGACACAGACAGATTTCTAATACTTTCGCAAATGTATCAGTACGTGTGTGATGGTTTGAGTTGTGGAGGTGCAGATAATGGAAAGGGTCTGTTGGCTGTGTTGGAGGTCTTCTGTCTCCGAATGCTTTTCTAGTGTTCTAAAAGACCAAACTTACATCTGGGCGTCCCTTGAGGACCGCCTTTTTTTCGTGGTTGTACCACAGCTGTTGTGGTGTCTTGGGCTTCTCTGGTACATTTGAACCTTTCTTGGCCATGCTCTCCATCAGGTCTGGGTGCAGCTCCCTACATGTCACAAACAAATTAACATGTAAATGAAGCAGCGACTACCATCACCAGTGTGAGTTATACTTCATTGTTAAATAGGTAATCTCACCTGAACTTCATCATGCTTTGCACAAAGGATTCTTTGTCTCTTAAGAAGTCGTCCACATATTTTTTCTGGAAACATGAACAATGTGTCAGAACAGAATTATTTCCAATAGTGCCAAATATCAAAAATCATTTTTCTATTCTTCTGCAGCTGCAAACATGTCGGACTGACCTTCTTTTTGTCAGGCAGCTCCCTGTACTTCTTGGAGAGGATTTTAGTTAGATCCAAGTTGCTCATCTCAGGGTGCAACTTTGCGTACTTGGCCCTCTTTTCCATGAAGAAGCGAAAGTATGGAGTCAAGGGCTTTTTGGGGAAATCTGGGTGTTTCTGCAGTGAGAAGTGAGACAAGCTGTGAGTGACACGCAGAAGCTGCTAGCTGTACATTAGGCATGCAGAAATCTCTGTTAACTCACTTTTATTTTCTTGCCCTTGTAAGGATTCTTGATGTAGTCTTGAGCATCGAATATCAGTTCTGTTAGGGTCCGGAATTTCCGAATCTGTGGTTACGACGGAGAGTGAACACCAAGTCAGTAAAGTATCTCAAACCTGTCACATAATCGATATAAATATCACTTGCGTACCTCTTTAGAAACCTCCTGCCACTTCTGTTTACACATGTCCCCTGTGTAGGAATTGAAGGCCACCTTCTGCCAGTCCAGGTGGGACTCTGACGTTTTGTATTTAGTCATGTCTTTCGGAGGCAGGGCCACTTTCATTGACTCCAGCAGTTTTAAGAGGTCATCCTGTGCCCACACTGTGATACAGTAAAGACAAACAGGAAGGTCACAAAATGACAGCTAACAGTATGTTGTTCCATTTAAATGTAAAAAGATGATAATACTGTATTTGGTCTTACAGTGGGGAAAAGCTCAGTTCACCAAAGATCAAAATACAATAATATAATACAAATATAAAGGGCACAATATTATATAAAGAAGGGAGAAATTGTGCAAATGTTGATATTACACAAGTGCATTTGTCTGTTTTAATAAGAACAGATTATTCCGTTGAATATTTCCATACAAAAAAACATGTAGAACAAAATCCCACCTTGGTTTTGGGACGTTGCCTCCATGTCTCCATTCATCTGTAGGTTTGCCTCTTGAATCTACAAAAAACAATCACTCAAGTTATCAAGCATGATCTCCATTTACCTTTAATATTGGAAATATGTTTTAAAATGTAGTTGCATGACTTGCTTAAGCAAACAGAATGAATGCATTTCTAAATAGTGGAAATTTACTAATAATCTTATTTTCTTTATATTAGTATTTTATTCATATACAAGTTGATTTATGTGAATGGAATCAAAAAATATAAGGAGTCGAACTACGTTTCAAAGACGCGGAATTTAAATTTGCCTCGACATAATGGGTTATATTCATTACACCGCCCCTTAAACGTTTACGCTACATGGTGAGACATAGGCTATTGCTTGTGACGGCTTCAAATCTCAAATAACACTGCGGAGGGCTTCAACCAGCACAACTAGCTTCGACAACGGGAGTCTCCGGCGAGCAGATTCTGCCAGTCGGAATTCGGCGTATTAGTACTCTGCTTATTCTGCAATTAAAAGTATCGCGGACACACAGGAGCGACCATTTTCTCCCACACAACGCTCGGTAATGGAGGATTTTCAGTCGCAGCGGAGGTTGGGGTGGATCCACGGAAGGAGGAAGCGAATGGACGGACAGGCTGCTGTAGGCGACCAGCTGACCACGGGGATCTGCTTTCGGTCTCCGACGAGGGGGAATGGTGGCTCGGAAACACTGCAGTGAAATGCGCCACACGGCAGAGGCGCCTCATCACCGATGGATGCGGATCTAGCTCCGCCGTGCAAACCTATAATCTTCCCTTCTACTCGTTATTGGACCGAAGAAACCCCACATTTTCTCGGTTACAGTGAATAAATGTGTTTCAACCGTATTTTTAGACCGCTTTACTCGGGGTTCTGTTCTTTTATAGTGGGATTTTGAGAGCAAACCCCAGTACATTCTTCAGCGAGGCGTAGCCGATCTGTGCTCCAATGATGGCGGCTGCTCGTTGTTCATCGTGTCCTTCCTTCATGGCCCCAGCTAGCCGAGGTGTCCACCGTGTAACCCGGCTACATTAAAACTCGACGATTTCAACCATTGATGAAACAACAACTGTCGTTATGAACAAATTGAGCCGTAATAAGTCGATCAATATCTTAAATTGTTTGATTTAAACAACATATGGAGGATATAAAATTGAAGCTGGGGCACTCTCATGACCGAGGGCGACTTGGCTCACAGAACCGAGCTCAGCGGCTAACATTTAACTTTGCTCGGTACATTTTACGTTATAGACATTTTAATGTTAACTTTCAACACCACACTTTAAAATTGCTACGATAGCTTCGTTTCCAATAAAAACGAAATTGTTCTAAATAAATGCTTACAACAAAACGTCCAGTAACAATTATCGATTATTACCTGTTTTACCCTCGGTTAACTGCTAATATTTCACTTCACTGCAAGTAACGCTAAGTTTTGAAGAAATCGGCAAAATGTCCGAGACAGACGTCGTGGTGGTGGGCTGGTGAGGCTTGCGGAGGTGCATGAAGAAAGAAATTGGAACATATTTTAAACTAAACGATACACCACGACCTTATTCTACGAATGACTTTATATGCCTCCATTGTTCATCATTTCTGCTACAAAATTGTGCGGCTAAGCTGTACTGTACTTGTTTATTTTTTAGCAATAGCGTTAGCCTAAGAGGAAACATCCGAGACTGAGGAGGTTGACTGGCGCGACAAACAGCTCCAGGTCCGCCATGCTTCAGCTCTGCTCTATTAGGAAACCTACCGTGACAAGATCCAATGGCGCACTGCAAACGGAGAAAAACGAAGCTTAAAACTAAACCCAGGGCGTTGCAGACTCCCTTCCCTCGATCCAAAAGCGTATAAGCGAGGACAAGAAGGCGGGTTCTCCGAGCTCGGTCGTCGGTGGTTCTGGGCTAGTCAGTGAGAGAGAGAGGGGGAGAGAGAGGGCGAGTCTCTGCACGGTGAGATATTAAACCGAGATCCCTGATGGCTAACCGAGAGAGGCGGCTGGTTGTTCCGCCAACAGCCGCATGGAGGTCTCGGCGCGGAAGAAACGTTAATTCCCCCCACGCAAATGCCCAAATTACAAAACAAATCGTCGAGTTTCGGTTACGATAACCTAAATTATAAACTCCCTTTGTGTTATTTTAACAGAATACCATATTAAGCGTTACCTACAGGTCTTACATCTAGTTCCTTCCCCCGCTGTAGAGGACAAGAAATTCGGCTATGGCCGACCTCGTCTGTTCGCTAGCACTCCCGTTGGTTGGTTCGCTAGTACAAAAGTGGCTAGCGAAAGAGCCGTGTTACGACCGAGCAAATTCAAACAAATGGTACATTTTGCGAGTTTCAGTGGATCTTCTTGGATGTATTTTTAATCGCACACTGTCGTAGGAATCGGAGCGGCTGTTCAGTTGGCTTACCTGCCTCTCGGCGCTGCTGTGGAGGAAGAAGGGGAGGGTTGAACGATCGCCAGCACTGCGCCGTCCGTCCTGGGCTCCAGTTCCCGCAGAGATGGTTCTTCCCCCCCTGCCTCCATCTCACTTGCAGTCTCCCTCCACTCAACGTGCAGCAGCTTCCTTCTCTCCACCCAACCATTTCGCTACGCCGAGACATGTTTTCCGACCTCTCACCGTTTTCCGAACCCAACCGAGGGCGATTATTTTTTACTTTTGGAGACCGACCATGTCTGATCTCCAGCCGAGTACTTTGCTCAGGTAATGGGAACTGTCACGAAAGTTGCGCAAATTATACAATTTGGTTCATCATATCAACTTTATACAATTAAACAATAATTTTTTTAAAAGTTTATAATTTTTAATTGTAATGCCAGTTTTCCACTTTAGAGGACACACCGGTAGAAAGCACTCTCCGTGCCTTTTTCACATTGCTGGAATCCTCTTGGAGCAAATTGTCGGCGGCTGTTTGACAGTTTCATTTAGGCCCAGCATGGTTTTCCTGTTCAACTCCACCTTGTGTGTTTGTGGGCGGAACCCGCGGCCGTCCAATCCCGTCGGTCCGACTCAGGGAAAACAAATTGCTTTCAGGCATTCGGTCTCGTTAAACTATGCTGCGTTTGCTTGCTGTCGGAAATATTTGGCACATTTTCACAAACATAGAAGCTGTTAAAGGACCCGACTTTATAAACTGTGTTATTGTTTAGTAATTAAATCACTGTGAAAACCTCTCTGTCGTTTTTACTTTCTAACCCTTGTAGACTAGTTTTCATTTTAAATAAAGTCATTGGAAACAATATAAATGCTGTTTTGTCTTTAAGTATAGTATGTCAGACTTTGGGGGATTTAGCTGTTGTGAGTGGTGTTTCCAAGCAGCAGTACTGAGAAGTAAGATTTAACTCGTTAGCCATGAAAGCAACATGTTGTTGATTGACAGGCGTCTTGATCGACATCTCTCTCCTACAGATTATTAAACTGTTATCAGAATTTGTATGACCCCTTAAGAGTAAGGAAAATATATATTTATATATATTAAGGACATACTCAAGGTGACCATAAAAAATCCATGAAAACTTTATGTATGTTTTTAATAAAGTCATTTTTTCCTTGATTAACGCAGTAAATATTTGAGGATTTATGGATATGACATTTATGAATGAGGTTCATTAAGATCAGTGATCAGTCTTTCATCCGTGTCACAGTAGTGGAAGAAATAAAGTTGAATTTAAGAGAGAATCGATCAATTGTCAATAATAAATTCAGCGATTTAATATAGAAAACTGTCTCAGGTCTCTCTCTCTTTACGCACATGCAGGATAGAAGCTGTAAATTGTAGGCAATGAGACTTCTTTGACCTTTTTCGATCTAACATTATCTACCACACTGAGCATCTCGCTCATGTGTCTTGCAAGATATAACGAGGAATAAGATGCAATGTGTTTTGTAACATATCCATAAGGTTTTATTTTTATTAACGTCGGGATCCTGAGCATGTACATTGTATTAAGCACACAAAAAAAGCATAAAATACACAAGCAAATATTTTAATTCATGATTATAGTTTCATTACAATAGATTTTTTATCAGCTCAAACAATCCAATCACATCACATTCTACTGTTCATCCTATTTGATAATCATGAAAGCAATCACACGCACGTCTTTCAGGATTCGGCTGTAAACTCTCACTCAAATGCAGGTATGACAGATATTTATTTATACACATTCTAAATATATCAACCTCAAGTAACACAATTTTTAAACATTTAAGAGTAAACAAAGAAAGGCTATGGTGCAGCATCCTGAGGAATGCTTTATTTATGTGTGTGGGGAGCTGAATATATATAATAGTGCACAAAAGGCTTCTTCTAATATCACAATTATAACATGGAGTCACCTGAAGTTTGACAGCACTGGATATTCATTCTCAAAAGCAGGAGATTCGAAATCTATGAAGGGATTTCCCCTCTGATAGATAATTACTTTCCATTATTGAAATGTTTGGTAACAAGTATAGTATTAAACAAAGAAGCCAACCCCCAGTAGGAAACATAAATATCCTGATAATGTAACATGATAAAGGTCAGATGTAACTGTGAGTAGACCGAGGCCAGACTAAGGATTTTAATATTGATACTCACAAATACACATTCAGCTGCAGGAATGACATATAAGAATACTATAAATGGTTATGTTCCTTCCTTTAAATTTGGCAATATTAAAAGGAACTAAAAAGAATAGTTTTTTTTTTAAAGGTGACCTGATTTTGTATTTGATATTAAAGGTTTACAATCAGGTTTATTTGAACCTCATCGGTGCTGCTCACGGCAGTGGACACTCATCGTACACGTCCTGGCCAGGTTCCTCCTCGAACGTCACTTTAGCGTCGTCTGCATCCAGCTGTAACAGAAACATGCCGTCAACAAACACGGCAAACGTAGATCCTCACAGCTTTAGAAAATATAATCAGTAACTTACACATTTCATCTCAGTGACGGAGAAAATCCAGCCCGTCATGAACATGCGCAGAGGGACGGTGAGGATGAGAACGAAAGGCAGTGCCAGGGAGAAGGGGCTGATCTTCACCACCCACAGGAGGCCCAGGCACACAATCTGGATCAGGGTGAACATGTGCATCCGTAATGTCCTCACCTGCACAGAGGGACAGCAGGGGAGGGTGTCAGCAGAGGAAGGATGCACGAGGATGACCCCCATTCAATCAAATGGAACTTACCTTTTACCCTTCTGCTATACACAAACTATTTGCTACACCTTGTAGGGTAATGCAATCTCACACACCACCACCACAAACAGAAAAATGTGGATACATCAGGCTTGTTATCC
>CAAKHC010019358.1:20328-39606 GCA_901007825.1 Macroramphosus scolopax | reverse complement strand
GAGAATGGAATAGTTCAACGATACATGCTGGGTCGAGAGATATTTGAAAGCACCGAGGTTTTTGATGAGTTCCCAACTGTGAATTACAAAATGTCACTGAATAAATCTGTATGAATTCAAAAAAAAAAAAAAAAAATCACAGAATTACAACGCCTCAATGGGCTTTACAATCTGTACAGTGTACGACACCCTCTGTCCTTGGACCCTCGATGAGATCATACATAATCAATTCAATGAACGAGTGATTCAGTAACATCGCGCAGCTGTGCAGGTTTCTATTCCTCCAACTAAGTTCTAACTATGGTGTTTCATGGGGATCAGCAACATGGATTCATGGACAGACTATATCAAACTTTAACAGTCATACTGCATTTTTATAGACTGTGTTAAAAAGAGATTGTTTTGGACCTTAGCTAGTTGATGGCGAGTCCGAGCAATTGGTGTTAGTCTAAAACAGTTTCTGCTTGGCTACACTCCCTCTCATTGGTTGGTGACAGTATCTGCTCTATATTCCATTACACTCCTTATTTCTAAATAGGTAGGTGAACACCTAACACTAACGGATGCTTTGAGTAAAGTGAATATGACCCAGATTATCCTCTATAGTGCGGCCAGCATAGGTCTTTTGAACTCGAGTGGTAGGCAAGATTTCCAAAGTCTCTTTGTAAAAGACTTGACATCTGTTCTCTGACATCAGCATTACTGGTCTGATGAAATACTGGAGGAGAAACACTGAAGGAGACAAGTCATTAATCATTAACTCAAGTGCAAGAAAAGAACAGATGAGTGCAGTGGTGAAGAGAAATCTCAAGTATTTTTTTTATCAAGGATATGCACACCATGGCAAATAGAAAACGTCAAGGATGCTACGGCCTGCAGCGGTGAGATCTCCACAGTCGACAAGTGGCGCTCGGCTAAACAAATTCATGAGCAAGTAGGAGAAGATTCATTCAGTGCTTCTCCAAAATGAAATTACACAGAAAACCGAATATGGGAAGACACACTCCACACATTTTAAATGTGCCCTTTTGTTGTTGTCATGGTATCATTTGTGACTAGCTAGTTGCCAAAGATTGATCAAGCGAGTCCTTTCTAAGACAAAACAACCTGAAGGCAGAAACCAGGGGCGAGAGAGACAAGAGTGGCGTTCTGCAGATGTTAAGACCGGGGAGATGATAAATAATAACCCCTGAAGTATTTCTGTCTGTGTCTATTTGTTAACCTGAACAAACTGAGAATACAGAGCTCAGGTTACAGTAAGACTTGGCCAGCTATCCTTCCAGTTGAATTTGTCGATGCTGGAAAACTGTGAACTCCCCAGAATTGAAGTTCCTTTCTGTTGTCAACTTCAGCATTTAGTTTATGTCATGGTGTAAAGCCGACAGGTAACTAAGTCCCCGAGACCTTACAACAAACATCTTATCAGTACAGCCTGTAACTGTGCCATCACCAAATACAAATCCTTCTTCTAATTTGAATATCTTGATAAACCTATGTATACTGAATGCAACATACAAAACAAACAGAAACAAATCTAAGAGCAGAGAATTGCAGGGAACAAAAAATAAGAGGTCAAAATGGAAGAAAGAATCTCTCAAAGACAAAACAAAGTAGCACCACTCAGAAAAAAAAGGGGGGATTCAAACTTTTACCTGGTGACCTGATTAATCAGACGTGTTTGGAGCAGCAAGTCTCTCTCTGGCAGCAGATTGTCACAGATGAGGTTCTGATTGGACCGCACCGCTACACCATGGCACACGCAGAGAGAGCACAGCACCTCCAGCACCTGGAACACAACCCGTCGGCACTTCATCCAGCTATAGTTTGATAAACACATGGGACTTTATCCCACATTAGGGAGCAATCAGCATCCACTGTGATATGTCTGTGTGCCCCAATACTAATTGTAACTCATGTTGCATTACGGAAACATCAACATTAATACATTTCAATAGATGTTGGAGATAAATATGTAAAAAAGGCGATAAAACATAAAGGAAAATGACATCATGATGCATTTTGGTTGTTTTGTTTCTAGTACTTATTTCACAAATGTACATAAAAACACTACCTTGTGGTTGTATCCATGCTTGTCTAGGAAAGAGATGATAGAATGAATGTGTCCCTCTTTGACCACGTTGAGTGCTTCAGGGCTTTCCACAAGAACACAGTGCAGAACCTCCAAAACTCCTGGACATGACAATTATTCATTATTCAACCTTTTGTGGCTGAAGATATGAAAAGTCATGTAGAGCAGTTACAGATTACTTCCTGCCCTGAATCCAACAGACCTGAAGAGGCCTCTAGCCGGTCTAGCCTGCTAATCAGCCAGTCCAAGGAACTTGCGAAATGTGCACAGGTTGTGCGGTTCCCTCGTACAAGACAGGCTTAGGAGGAGAGAGAAGGTAATCACAGGAGGGTGTTTTGTTATCACAATAACTTCAGGGAAAGTGTCCAGCAGAAGACGTATATCAATCCTTACCAAGAAGCTCGTAAAAACGACTGATGATGGTCTCCCACTCTTCTCCTGTGTCACTCCGGGCAGCCTCAGCAAAATGAGAAGCACTACTGTATTGGTGTAGACGGTCAATACAGTCCAGCACCAAGTCTATCACACCCTGAGAAGAGAAGCTCTTATGGGATACAGACAAACAGATCACACCTAGGACTGATCTATTCTCTCACACAACTATTTACCTCCTCTTGAAACATGTTCTGGCGATTCTTTAACGCAGCCATGCTGTTCTGTTTGGCTTCATGTCCTACTCCCTCTGATGGAGGCTGGAAATAGTTTATTAGATCCTGTAGACTACATGTCACCATCTCCATTGGCAAACTGAGGGGAGGGAGGTTTTCCTGTTGACTCAAACCATCGAGTTTCCTAAAGAAAAGGTCAATTAAAGAACACAACAATACGTCATAATCAAGTCGCTACAAGCGTTCCCCTTTCACTTCGGCCAGATTTTCTTCAGACTGCCTGGTGAACACAGTGTGGCCTGCCGCTACTCATTCCCTGAGGAGCTGAAAGAAATGCAGCTTCTGAAGTCTGTGAACCCAAACGTAGGCCAGAGTTAGACTGGATTGAGGAGATATTACACCTCAACAGCATTTTGGTATGTAGTTACATATTCGACATCTTGCTTCCCATGCAGATTCATAGTAAAAATCAAGAGAGTAGGACCGAAACAAATCTATAGTTAGTTGAAGAGCCTCAAGTGATTCCATCTTCCAGTGTAGAAGAAGGGGACTTTGTTATGCAACACCAATGGTAGTTTGAAATGTTTCTGTTACTTCCATGGTATCGTATTTCGTATACCAGGACAACCAAGTGTGTGGTAATGTAACTTGGTATCTGTGGCATCCTGTACCTGATAAAGTGACTGAAAAGGAGAATAGCTCTCCTGATGAGTCTGGCAGTGTGAGATTCTTCCCTCTGCGATCGAGACAGCGTCAGCCCATCGTCCATGTGACCCTCACTGTGCAAAATGGCCTGGAAGTACATTAAATGCTGGGTAATCAGTACAGAACAAAAACAGCATTAAACCTATTAAACCTATTGTTAATCCGCAGCAATTATCTCCTGCTTTTAATGTATAGGTTTACCTTTCGCTGAGTTCCCATACGTGTGGATTTGGCATCAGTTGCTTGGTAGGTGAGCCACAGCCCAGAGTCTGCATGTTGAATGTAACAGATGGAGTCTCCATACTTGACTTCTGGGGACCCCATACCGTCGATATGGGTCTTGGTTCCAGTGTCAAGCTTCTCCTAAAGACAAACATCTATTGTTAAAGGTATGAGAAATAACAAATATATGTCTTTCTCTAATAGTTAAGCAATGACATTAAATACTTGACCAAAAAAATTCAAAATTTAGAATTCATCTGAACATCCTTAATTAGGTGCAGTGTATTGCTCCTAATTACACACTTTTGCAGATCGGAAGCAGAAGGAGGTTGTGTTGATGTCCGCCTTGTCCCGATCAACCAGATGGAGGCCTCTCTCCTCTGTATGGCCAAGGTAGCGGCCAGTGGTCACATGGCAGAGTTGGAAAGGCTGTCCCCAGCTTGTATGTCCACCACTCCAACTGAGATACATCAAGAGCATATGGCGTGTCTATTTGTCTTTTAAGGAAACTAAACAATACGCTGCAATGTCTTACAGTTTTACTTCAAATAACATATTTGAAACTCTACAGCTCTGCTCTACTTAATATTTCATGTTAATCACAACATAACTGCCACGATTACTCACACGACACACAAAATCTCCAGCCTCCAGAGAGAACGGGCATGGCCGGACACTGATCCCATCTCATACTGCATTATCCTAGGATACGAGAGAAGACATCACCACAGAGGAAAAAGGACATTTTCTCTAAATTACATGTCAGGGGATTAGACCTTTCAACTGACCTTTGAAGCTCTTCATCCTGCTTTGTGGAGGGAATAGTCAGACATGCATCACTGTGGCTGTGGAGTAGCCGCAATGTGTCACCCCCCTTCAGGTAACCTAGAAGCAGCACAGAAGAGACCAGATGATATCTCCACTAAATTAATAGGCTGTTACCCACAGCGATATAGCACAGAAGTTATGTTGCATAGAAATGTTGGCAAACCTTAACAGAGTATTAAATGGCACCATTAAAGTATGCAATTGAACATTTACAACTATTGCAATCTGATTAACTCTTTGATTAACGACCTTTTTGCAAAGACCGAGGAACACTGTGTGCAGCTGAATCAACCCTTTGAACGCAACAGTACATAATCAAAGTACATATTTCCATATGTGCTTTTCAATAGCAAGTACAAATAAACCTGCCTTGGGCGACTCCGCCTCCAGAGCAGATGGGAGCAACACTCCAAAGAGACTGCTGGAAGGCTGCATTGACAATCAGACTGTCATTCAAGCTCTTGTTGTCTAATACCGTGCCAAAGCACAGGTGCTGGGGAGAAGCAAAAACGTACTCATCAACAATTAATCCAACGTCTCATTTTCTACTACAACAGCACTTTTTAATCCTTTGGTTTGTTGGTTCATCAACTTGAGGATGAAAGATTCTCATTCTACAACGCCCAGAGGAAAGATGAGGGAAGAAAATGTAACATGAAAGTACGCACATTCATTTAGCGACTTCAAAAGTTAAATAAATATCTAGTTTAAGCTTTAAATAGCTTAGAGTGTTTGACATTTATCTTTAAATATTTAAAGCAAGATCTTTCGCATCAAAGAATAAATAACTTTATCTGTGCCTGACTTACCAGATATCTCTCTGAGGACACACTGACCAGTATGAGGTCATCTCCAGCACGCACTTTCTCGCCCTCTGACCTCTGTCTGGATGCTGGATGGACAGTCCACCAACATGCCTCGCCTGAGCCACACATACAGAGAATATATAAAAACAGAAAGTATTTCCCGTTCACAGTTCAGATCACAAGAAAAGACAACTTCATTATAATTATAAACAGTGTGGGAAAAGGTGCAAATGCCTTATAAACAGTGTGGGAAAAGGTGCAAATGCCTTATAAACAGTGTGGGAAAAGGTGCAAATACCTTAAGAAGCAAGAAATTGGATACAAATGCTGATATTAGAATAATCACAAGGTCAGAGATCATATACCTGCTTTTTCCTCTTGCAGGCCAACATCAAAAGCAAGCTTGTCGGTCGAAGACTGAGATGAAGATAAGCAGCTGAGATACTGGGAGCAAGAAAAAACACTTTCAATGAACATGTGAACAAATACTCTTGGGAAGTAAATAAAACTGTTTGGAATAAGTAAGAGTGCAACCATCTGTGCATTATATCATGATGACTCACCATGCCACTGTACGAGTGTTGGAACAGCACTGCCTGGCCATAAAGAAGGGTGCGATGGCTACCTCCGGCTCCCACCTACGATAACATACACATAGAATGCAATTGAATACACGATCACATAGAAATATATGGGTGATGAAAAAGACTCACAAAGTCAAACCAAGAGAAATACAGCATATTGAAAAGAACACAGCAGAACGGAGCCAATAAAGAAAAGAAACATTTTCACAATTGAAAGGTGATTTACAGACTAGACGGCATTGTTGCAACAGAAAAAAAAATTTTTTTTATATTGCCAACTTATTCTAGCTGTGGTATCTTGCCTGTGTCATCTTACATTCTGATGAATCATACAACACAAAAATGATTTAAAACACAAGAGAAGAGATTCTGACCTCTGCAGCCAGGTTCTCACTGTGTGCCAGCATCTCTTGCAGGGCACGAACGGAGAGACACTGGGCCAGGACAAAGCCACATACAGACAAGTCTGGTGGAACATTCTGTTAGAGATAAAAACAAGACCATACAGCATGTGTTGGTGTCGTTTTAGATACTAAGTTACCTTGAAAAGAAGAAGGGAGAAGAGAAGAGAAGAGAAGAGAAGAGACGAGACGAGACGAGACGAGACGAGACGAGACGAGACGAGACGAGACGAGACGAGACGAGACGAGACGAGACGAGACGAGACGAGACGAGACGAGACGAGACGAGACGAGAAGAGAAGAGAAGAGAAGAGAAGAGAAGAGAAGAGAAGAGAAGAGAGTGTGTGACGATAAACAAAGTGACTGGCTCTTTACCTTGCAGTTAGAGGTTGACTCAAGCCTGCAAAGTCTGCTGCCAAATCCCTCAGCAGCCAAACAGAGTTTCACATGCTCCTCCTGGGAGGTGAAGGTGCTCTGCAAAACCACCTCATCCCCCTAAGACAAACACATGCAGCAATAGAAATAAACTCACACTACGTAAAGGGCACATGCACAGTATGGGTGGTGCATGATTTCACCAATATGTTAGTGAAGTTCTTCCACAAAATGTACATATTCAATTCTCATACAGAAAAGAAAAAGTCTGTGTTGTCACTTTTAAGCAAACTTTATTGAAACCCATTGTAATCACCAAACATACATATTCCATGCTGGTGGAAACTGTGGTATAAACCACCTCAAGCAATTTGGTAAACTAGCACAAAAAATGTTTCAGAAATAACTGGTAGAAACACTGAAAATATAGATTCTCTTAAGAAGTCTAAATGTGTGTATAGTAGATCTCTGTCACCAAAGGTTTATCTTATCTTCATTTAAATGCCAAATGGACAACGTCAAATGAATCAGGCCTCCACATCTATTTAAGGAGTTTTAGAGGGAGACAACAGATGACCAAGCGGCGACCAACACCTCTCTGTACCCAGGCTGCAGAGCTCCATATTGGGAAGATACGGCACTGTCTGCCCCCTGATTCACCCTACTTTCCACTTTTCATATCTGCAGTACTCTGCAATCAGTCAAACACACTGTCTAACCCTAAGATACTCTGGGACACGGAGATGACAAGAGGACTCAGCATTATTGCAGGGTACATTTGGAAAGTGAAAAATCCAAACGCCAGAAGACAATGCAAATGTCAAGAGGCCTGGCAAGTAGAACTTTCTTGTTGTGGACACAAGATTAATAAAATCTACATTTAGGTTTCAATCTGTGCATTTAATCTCATTAAATATGATCAAGATATCTACCGTATAGTTTAATATTTAAATTGTGGATTGATCTTGCAAAATTCCTTTGCTCTAATCTCTGCATATGGATTCAGCAACTGTCCCTGTCGTGATGGAATTGCAGCGCGTGTGATATATCCACACCAGCCACTCTTCCTGGGACATGGCCCTTATCAGAGGCCATAGATAACAAGCTGGAGGACAACTTACAACGAGGGAACAGTGATAGCATCTTGCAGCCATTTGGGGTTTTCCTTTATTGTGCTTATACACAGTAAAGCGACAAAGATAGCTAAATTAATGCTGGGAACTGTGGGTTAAAAGTAAAGCAGATTAAAAATAAAATGCATATTATCATACAGAATCAGGTTTATTGTCAAGTAACGTTAAAATGTTTGACAGTAACAGGCATTTCTCCTGGCATTTTGATGCATACAATCAACACAAACATAAGGAAATAGCATGCATGTAACAATACGTAATTACTGATACAATATAAAATTAAGTACAAGACAGTATCTCTATCCGTACAATATACTATGATTAGTCCAGTGAATGCACCTTAATGCTATGTTAAGAGGAAGGGATATACTTTATAGATGTTATATTACATATCAATACAACATCAGCTAAATAAGCTTAATTATGCTAACTATGGGCCGGGCTAACTTTGCTAGCTGTTCGGCTAAGATAACTACTTCAGTTTGGTTTGTTGACTCACCGTTCGTAGAAACTGGAATTCATCTTCCCCCTCGCCGGTGTCAGACATTATTTAAGATTAGCGTCGTCTTCAGCTATGTTGTCGCTCCGGGGAAGAAGAGGAGTAATGTCACTGAAGTGGGAGAAGTGGGGTGGCAGCGACAAGGTGTTCTGTCATTATCTTGTGGGAGGAGTCTGCCGTGGAGAGCAATGGCTGCTGCTATATTGGCGGGAATCAGCGAAAATGGAGGAGCTAGCATCCTCTTCAACCCGGACAGTGCATTTCATTAACAAAAAATTAAAACAATTTTTTTTTTCAGATCGAAAGAGCCACGAAGGATTGAGACAAATACCTTTAACTTTATTTAACTGACAAAATAAAAATAAAAACATTTCCACAAAGCTAACATTAGCAATACTTTGGAAGTGTTGTTGCAAAGCCTGAATAATTAAACCGTGTCGTGTTATAGCATGAAACAAGGACAAGTTATCTCTTGCCTATAAGTTATTTTGCACTATTTATTGGTAAATCTTTTAACTGTAAAGCTACTGTGTTTTTGTTGAATTTCCCCAGTTTATATGCTTTATAAATCGAATAATATTACAGCTATCTTCTCTTGCTTTTATATTTTAGTGCCGCAGAACAGGGCTGCACTATTAAAACCAATATTAAAGTGGATAACTATTTTGGCCTCACATATTTAATTGGACATGTGCGGCTGTGATATTGACCTTTTAAGATGAGTGCTCTGCGAGTGATGTAAAAACAGAAAGCAGAAGGGCAAACGGAAATTCAAATATTCTGATCAGAGGGCGAAGAGCTCGTCCCCTGAAAGGGATCATCATCCGCTTCTCAGCAAGTTACTAAACATTACTTTATGGAGAAAGAAAAGGAGGGAATTTTACAGGAAATTCCTTCCTGCTTTTCATCCTGCAGAAACTGTATTTAAAATGTAGCCCAGCACTGCCATGACAAATCTCACTACTCATTTCTCCCCTGCCTTTGACTGTATAAATTAATTTCTACATATTTAAGTTTGATTTATATGTGAAACTGATAATGAATAAAAATACAGATCTGCTGTTGTTCTATTTACACATGCACTGTTGATAGAGACGCATTTATACGTGTTTGTATTAAAAGACCTTCAGGATGACAAATCACAGATTACAGAGACAGATTTATCAGGTTGAAACATATGTTGGATCAGTTTATTGGATTAATCTTCAAGTACTAAATGAAGCCCAATTGACAAGAGCCAGAACTTTTCTTCAGGGTGTCCGTACTGCCCGGGTATCTTTCTTTATGTACCAAAGTACAACACATCAGCGCTTCCACCAAAATTTGAACCATCTTTGAAGAGAAGTCCAGATCAGTGTTCATTTGTTACAGTAAAGATAAATTAGTGGGAAAAGGTCACACAATAATTTAGCTCTCAAATGATTCACAAACAATCTGGGATTGATTCATACAAACATTTCTTTTCAATACGAGCAGATTACCAAGTGTTATGATTGGATACATCACCTGTATGTACTGTACATCTGCCACTGCTCTATGTGTTAATACCCTATATGCATATTACATCAAACAGTATTGAACCTTTTGAATGTATTTATCCACCATTTATGTCCTTTTTTATATTTCAAATAGTGTAACTCATCAGTACAATGACACATGTGGCCAATCCAGCTGATAGAATTCATGTAAATCTCTTCAAGCAGTAGGTCCTAACAGGTCCTAACAGGCAGCACGCCCACTATGGTTCATACACAAATCAATATTAATTGGAATAACAATTAACGGATTAAACGATTGACTGTAAATTAACTATTTTGATAACAAGGTGTTTTTCAAGCATGCATGCCAAAAGCTTGTACAAGCTCACCCAATGTGAGTATTTCTTCTTTTTAACACTGAACATTTTTTGGTGTATTTTATGATTCTGACAGTTGGTCAAATAAAGCAACTGTAGCAATTTGTAGACACGATCTTGGGGCTGTTTGAAAATTCGTTTTTCATTATGCTGGAACTTTTTGAGATGTACAAGGAGCACTCAGACGTGAAAGGGGTTGCTGTAACACAGATGTGTCCCTTGTCAATCAGTGATCTTGTCTTACACTTTACAGATTCCTCTCATCCTTTGTCCATAAGTGAAGAAACGTGTTTTCTCCACATCGCTGAAACATGGCTCGTTTGAGCTTTATTATCTCTAATGGTAGAATTATTTGTTTTTAAAATATATGTAGTTTTTCTCCTATATGAAGGCATGTGTTTATTCGTTTGTGTTGGATGTTAAAGCTCAGAGTGACTATTAACGTTTGTTACTGCATTCTTCTGGTTTCCCACTTTCCATTGATGGTACTTTGTATTCTAACTGTATATTTTGGGACATTAAGGAATACATTTTATAAACTTGACTGCTGGATGGCAGTAGGATGTTGTCCAAAATGTTTTGTTTATCTTTGTGTTAGGTCTCTGATGTATGATTCTCTCATCTAACAAGGCTTGTGAGCCAATTAAGTTTGTATCAAGTTGTATCTATGAAGGAGTCATTGAAACCAGGGTGAACATCAGTCCAGCTTTTGTTTGTTTGTATCAGCTGAAGGAATTAAGGAGGCTGAAAAGCCAAATCATGACAGTGATACACATAATAGGACTGATATAATTTATTTAAAACTGCTCAATCACCATGATCCTCTTGTACAAGGACTTCAAACTGATCTGTATTTCTGATGTCAATTTATGCTTCTTGTGCATGAATACCAAACATACAATAATGTTTTTCTTCCAAGATCATTTGTTATGGGAGCGTCCTTTATCCAAAAGGAGAGAGAGACGATGCTCATCATGACTGCAGGCAGACTAATTCTTCAGAAAACTAATCAACAAAAGCCTGGTATTCAATATCGTTTCATTAAATTCATCAAGAGGTGGAGGGTGGGGGGTGGGTTAGGTAAACGGTCAGCAGATTAAAAGCTCTTCTAGTCAGGTTAAAGGTCGCTCTCTCCATAGAGAGCGGTGGAGAAAGCGGTGTAGTCCAGTGCCCCCGGTGGTGCTCCGTGGACACTGCAAGGTGGCATCCTCATGATGCAGTACTCTGCCTGTTCAGGGGGAAGTTCTCTCCTCAGCTCCTCCACTAGTATGTAAGGCTGCAGGGATGAAAGAACATCCAGTTCACACATGTGTCCAGAAGGACTGATGCTAATAACCATTTTGAGATCAGGAACAAAATTGCAGATCATAAAAAATATGAAGAGTTAATTTGTAAATGGAGAGTCATTATAACAATGTCTTATCTGTCCTTTGCAAATGAACTCTTCATGGGTTCCCAGTAAGACACATTAGCACAAACAGACCTTGTCGGCTGCCAGAATCCGGAAGGATGCCACAACTTGGTCGGCAGTGTCTGTATCAGCGGTCTCTCTGGTCATAAAGTCAATGAAAGACTGGAAGGAGACGATTCCGGTACCATTGGCGTCTACCAGCATCATTATCCGGGCAAACTCCACCTCTCCCTGAGCAGGATTTGCAAGGACGGAGATTAATAAACAGAAAGAAAGCATGAGTGATACTCTCAAAGGCTGATAATGTGGCCCCGTCCGTCCAGCCTCAGTGAAAACAACATACCAAGTCATAACCCATAGAGATGAGGCAGGCTCGGAAGTCATCTGTCTCCATCGCTCCGTTCTTCTTCTGCATTTGGATCGCAGGTTCATCATACAGAACATGGATGAGATATGAAAAGGGAAGTAAGAGTCACACAAAAACATGCCAACACACATTCAAACAGTAAATATGGAAAATGTAGGAACATTTGCATTTGTTGGTTGGTGAGGAGATGGGAGAAATATTTCATTTGTATCCACCTTCTCTAAAAGCAGTCACCATCGACCAGGATAAAAGACTTCTGAATTGCTTTGAATCAATCACTGACATGGATGAGATAATGTTGAAGAGCCGTACCCGATCAAAGTGGTTGAAGGAAGATCTGAACTCATTCATCTGCTGCTGGCTGATGCCCTTGGCGTCCCGGGTCAGGATCTGGGTCTCGATCTCGTTGATGGTCCGGGCGATGGTTGTGAGGAGCAGCTCCCATCCAACACGGATGTGCTGTTGACATGGTGACGGAGCAGAATTAAGTCGTGAACAGGTTTATATTTGAATTGAGTGTGTGTGAATGTGAATCTGTGCACCTCCATAGTGTAGTTGGTGTGTTTGTTATCAAACACCAGGGACTCTTGGATTAGCTGGTGGTCTCCCTCCAGCTTGTCGATGTTGGACTTGTAAGCGACGATGACGTGTTCGAATTGCTTCAGTTGGGTCATCTGGTCCTCCAGGGTTCCCCCTACCACCAGGGAGCAACGCCCAATTTCCTGGTAAGATGATACACTCAGCTGGGTTAACTTTATCTAACCCATAAGATGCTTGTTTAGAGATCTTGTGGTTTTGCTTCCAGATCCCACAGGGAGTCAATTTAATGTCTTTAAGAGTAAATCATGTCACCACATACAGAATTAAATAAAGACAAATTGTATGTGAAATAAAGTTTTACGTGGTATTATTCAATTATTATCCTAATCAGGAAAGTCACTGTTACTCTACCTCTCTTATCTACTATGCATTAAACATAATTATCTTCCAGTTTAGGACATTATTCGATTAGATGGAGATAACTGTCTGCTTGCTTATGAAGCCTGTGAGTCCAACCTCCATCCTGGCTTGAATCCAGGGTCCAATTAGATTAGCCTGGGCAGCGAACTGCCGTCTCAGCCTCTCATGGGCATGCTGGCGTGCCATCTCTTCCTGCAGCCCGCCGTCTCTCTGAGGAACCAACTTCTTCACCTACAGATCACACACATGCCCACATAGATGATGGATTTGATTTCCTATTGGCAGGATATATGCAGCGCAGATATAAAGCTGGCAGTTACCTTGTCCCACTTGATGAGAAGCTCTTCGGTTGTGATGGTGCTGTAGGGGTTGATAATGTTTGCTTTGATTCCATAGCTCTGGGAAATCTTCTGCACCTCATTGTGGATTCCCAAGATGGCCTGTCTCTCTGCGTCAGCCTCCGGTAGAGTCGCTTTGAACTGCTCGTGAGCTGCGATTAGACTCTGCAAGGAGAAGAGGAAGTGGAGATCGTGAAACGTCCCCTCCACATGTCTTAAGGCATCCAAAAATGCTGTAATAGACGCTGTATACTGTGTACTTTGTATAATATTGTACCAGGTCTGTCTTGCATAATATTTGGCTCTTAAAATCTGACTTTCAATGCCCAATTAAAACAATTACACCTTCATCAATGTATGTGTAAACAGCCTTCTAGTGTCAAACTCTGTACAAACATTCAACTGTAGGAGCAAGACAAACACATTTATTGCCTTGAGGGGGGGTTTTAAATGTCAATATTGGCAGGTGTGATAACAATCTGAGGTTTTCTTTTGGGTGACACATCAGATATCAATCGTACACACAATATACTTCATTAAACCCTGCACAGATATTTATATACACACATGAATCCTGAATTCAAAAAGAGCAGTAAGAATGCGAGTGTACTGGGCCGTGAGTGAGCCTACCTGGACCTCTTCGATAGCATGCACCATGAACATGTCCTGCAGGTCCTCCATGGCTCCTTCCATCCAGTTGTTGAAAGGAGCTGATCGCTTGGCAAACTCCAGGAACAACTGATCAATAGTCTCCAGCAGCTTGTCTGTCCGCTGGAAGGATGACAAGATATCAAAAATCATGACATAAAGAAACCCTCAGAACACATAGCTTAAAAAGCATTGTTGAGTGCTTTATCCTGACTGGACATGGAATCATCTTCTCATCACCCAACATCCCCTCAGCTGTTTTGATGACGAACGCCAGGGTGCATAACATCGGCATGGCCTTGTTAACCCCGACGTTGGCTTTGCTGGTTAATCACAGTGTCCCTCCCTCAGAATAGCGTCGGTGGGGAGAGCGATGTGGACAGACCACAGACATTGTCCCTGACATTCATACTTAATCCTTGGCCCGTTTCCTGGGCCCTCACACATATGCAGGTCTGGAATGGCTCGCAGGATCTTTGGAACTGTCAGGTGGGCTTGGAGCCAGTCGCTTCCTGGAAAGTGACTTTTAAAATCTATTTTTCATTCATCCCCTAATGTCTACGTGAAAGGATCTGATTGCCCTCATCATAAATCTCTGTCTTCAGTGTACATGTCATCGACAGATACCTACTGTAGATGTGCTTACGCTGACGTTTGAGTTAAGCTGGTTTAGGATGCAACTGTATGATTCACTTGTGGTCTGTGTGGATCATTAGCACACTCTTGTGGAGACTCATGCAAAAACATATGCAAGGAAACAAAGAGTTTAAGTTTACAATGGTACAAACATTTGCTCAGTTTTCCTAGAAAGAGTTTGGTTAGGATCAACAGGACTGGAAAGTTCACATCCACTTGCAGTCCCATTCTCGTAAAGTCCCTCACCTCCAAAGCCTCTCTCCTCTTCTGGGTCAGGGTTCCCAGCTGGTCCCACAAGTCACAGATGCTCTGGCAGCGCTGGTTCACAGCAGCCACGTCATGGTAGTCCAACTCACTGGAAAACAAAGCACGTACTTGTCTTTATGGGTCATTTGTTCCCGGACATCAAGCTGCCTTTTTAAAAAAAAAAACGAGAAAAGAATTGGTTGAGAAGCCCCAAGAGCGTAACTCCAACCCAAGGTCAGACTGACTGTGGGTGGTTAATGTTTATATCTGTGAGCTACACAGGCTCGTCATTCCTCTTCGTGGAAACCTTTGCCCTCCCCGCATCTAGTATGTTTAGGGATTCAGATTCAGACTAACAGGTCGCCAGCTCAGTGTTCTACCAGGTTGTCAGCCACAGGACTAATTGTTCTGAGGCTGTAAACTGCAGGAACTACTGAAGCTGCTTTTACAAGGATCTGCTTCGAGTTGGTTGAAGGATCTTACAGGCCTTGTTAATGTTTTGTGTTCTCCTGAAGCTGCTGCCAGAGTCCAGAACTGGGAACCTTCCTTGGTCTGAGAGGGCAAGGCTGGACTTTGAGCAATGGGAAAGTTGTATGGACTTCATCCCAGTGGACTCTGGCAGTCTCGTAGTCTGACTGGAAGTGAGGAGAGTGTGCCAGGAGGAAGTAGTTCAGTCAAGAGGAGGTAGTACTGCTTTCATCCGACTGGTCTGATCCATTGAGGGTGTGGCGGCTGATGGCCTTCAGATGAAGAGGTAGTTGGAAGCATCTCAGTTTACTGCTGAGCTGACATGTTGTCTTCTCTTTCCCTCTCTTCTTCAGTACCATGCTCATAGATGGGCTCAACTCAGCAGCCTGGAAGCCGGGTCCTGGATCAGAGGTGGTGGCGGTACAAAGCTTTGATCCTCTGTTTCCCTTTCAGAATCATCATGCTCAAAGTTTCATTGTTAAGGAGGACGGCCAGCGCCGGGTGTGGGCTGAGAGGTTCTGGATGCAGTACAGGTAGTTCTACAGGTTCTTCCATAGGATCCTAACTGGGAGCTGCATTCCATGGAGCTACACTGGACATTTCCAAAGTCAGGCTGGGATTCACTGCGAAGGTTTCAGGGAACACAGTCCCTCCATTGGATCATAAAGGGAAGAAACAGCAGTGTAATTGACACCGGGAGGCTGAGGGGGCTAAGAGGAGCCTCCAAGTTGGAGTTATGCTGTTAAATTTGGTAAATTGTTGTGATTTAAAAATGAATTTGGCACATTTTTGCTGTTGCTTGACATTTTTAGTCTGTTCAGGGGATCTCCTGTGTGAGTAAAACACCACCGAGCACTGAAATACTATATTTGCAGAATATTTACAGGAGTGAAACAGAACTGATTTTGTCTTTGGTTGGAGTGAGCTCACGCTCCTGGGGGCTGCCTGACTCATGACTGCAAACATATGCTACAGTGAGTGACGTACTTTAGTTCCTGTGCAATGGCGGCAATCTGCTCCACTCGGTCCTGATGAGCTGCCAAGTCGCTCTCGAAGGCCTCGTGTTTTCGAAGCAGCGCTCGGATTTCTGTCAGTGATGCTGTTTCATAGTCCTTCAGGGAGAGGATCACTTCTTTACCTGGATTTCAGCATATGGCGAGACAGAGGGGGGGGCAGGGTGAGATGAGAGCAGAGAACAACAAGATGATTACAGTTCAGATATAAACACAGTCCTTATTTGGTCATGTCAGGTGGAGAAAATGACCGGTTGCAGAACAACATGGTCTGATTGCATTAGACCGACCTTTAATCAAATCTCATTAGGAGCAAGTCGAGACAAACCCCGCGGTCATAAGAAACACTTGAGCATTGAGGAAGAGGACAGAGGGGCAGGAAAACAGATGCATACGGATAAACAAGGCAGGGTAAACAGATTAATATGCAGATGAGCAGTAGTGACAGGCTGCGGACGGTTAGAACGTCAGATATACTGCATGTACAACTCACCGCTGGCCCAGCTTTCATGATTGGTGGCTTTTTGGCGGAACTTCTCAGCCAGGTGGTCGAGCCTCTCCAGCCTTCGAATCTCTGTCAGGAGCCACTCCTCGTAGCCCTTCTCTGCCTGCTCCAAGCCCTGCCAGGCACTAGCTATGTCCTTTGGACGCAGTGCAGATCATAGAGCAACATGTTTGGATTCTCTTCCAACATAATAACATGATCATGAACACTGCTTTTACTGATTGAGTTATGATTCAATAATTTCAAGTGAAGGGAGAATTTTGGAGTCATGACTTACAGAAACCATCTTCCCCTCAGAGGGCATGAAGGCGGGGCGATTGCTGATACGCAACTTGGTCTGCAGGGTGTTGAAGTTAATCTCCAGCTGGCACTTCTCCTGCACCTTAGGAGGCTTGTGCTGGCGCCTGTAGTCCCTGAAGTCCTCCAACTTCCTCTGCATCTCCAGCATGGTCTTCTCTGGGCTCCGGTTCTCCAGCCAGGGAGTAGTGCGGCGGATCCACTCTAGCAACTGAGACGTAGAACGACAACCATGGGAATAAGTGGAGATTCAAGACAGCTTCACGTTGAGATAAAAGGGTGTCTGACAGTCATGAATTATTAAAGAGGACCTAATTTGATCATCCAGCTATATATTTGAATTCTGGGACTTCTTTAGTAGCTTTGCATGATTGACAGTTCCAAAAACACTTATTTTTTTTCTTATTCTGGCAAGTTATACAGTGTCTGATTGATACAGCCTCCAGCATCCCTGTACTTCATGGGCGTGCTGTGTCTGGAGCAAACGATTGTAAAGAGACATCCGTGAGGTCGGCTGGACGCGACTGGACATATTGAAATATATCTAGCCGTGAAGGCCGTGAAGCCATTCTTCATGGCATTTACATTTGGCCAGTGGGGGCGCTGTTTGTAGAAATGACTGTCAGGTTGTCCTCATGTATGCAGCAACACAGGCATGAAATCAATTGTTGAATATAACAGACACGCTGTTTGTATCCATGCGTGTTGTATTTTTTCATTTTGAGTATTTTCTATCAAGTTATATTTCTATCATCTTCTTAACTGGACGAGCCCCCCCTGGCATGCACCAGCATCCAAGCATCTCAAGTTTAATCTCTTTTTTTGCCTTAACCCTGTAAGAAGAGATTTCTTTTTCCAATGCAATTTGATATCTAGCTTTACCTCGCTGGCCAGTCTCTCGTACTCCTCCATCAGTTTCTCATTCTCCTGGTTTACACCCAGCACCTTACAGATTCTGTTGGCAGCCGTCTCTGCCTGAGAGTAAAGGGAGGGAGAAGAATCTCATTACATCGGTAAAAGTCACAGAGGGGCGCATGCTTCAATCGATGCTTTCAATATTTCAAACATTACTCTCACATCTGTTTCTCAAAACAACACTAGCAAGGGAGATGCTCCCGACACCGCTCACAGAATACCAGAGAGGTAAAGGTTGAGACTTCATCTACAAATACACATTGTAGTGAAAGGCAGGTTCGATCTCTGTACCTGCTCGGCTCCAGCAAAAGCATGGTAGAAGCAGGACACGTAGGTCATGATGGCTCTCTCATCAGGCTTGGGGGTGTTGATGATGTCTATGGCATTGAGAAAGGAAGAAAGAAGGAAGGTTACCGAGGCGAGTGAGAGGAAAAAAGAAACAGCAAATTCATATTTAACTTCCCTTTTAAAAGAATGATTCTCGCTTAGAAATGTAATTGTTGTATAGATGGAGATTATTACATAGATGGAATAACCTGATGAAGTCATGTAAGAAATAGTTCTCAACTTGAGTGCTTATGGCTTTGTGTAAAGATTAATGATGAAAAGAAAAAGAATTCCGATAGACGGTCCATAACATGCATATTGTCAAGACATATTTAATACAATCGGACATTAAAGTTAGGGTCCTTGTATTTCATTGAACATTACCTTCAGCATCCAGCATTTTGGGAATGTCCAGGTGTTTTTCGGCCAAGTCGAACGCCAGGTTCAGGTTCCCCAGAGGATCATCCTAAATAAAGAAGCAGTTCTACATCAGTGAGCAGCGATGTCGGAGTTAGATTCCACATCCGTGACCTTCATGCACTGGTGGACATATTAAACTCCCGGATCACCTACATGCACAGGACGGTTTTTTAATTCTATATGAGAAGTCACGTTTTTTACTTATTAGGTCCATCACACATTGATGTTTGCAGTTGGATCAAGTCGTAAAAACAAGTTTTGCTTGTAAATTCTATAACATTAATGACGGCTTAACTCAGACAATATCTAGCCAGCCGATACTTTAGTCATTAAATATGACGCTCTTGTTAACAGTTGGAACGTGTTGAGTTGACTAACAGGGGAGTGTTCTGACTGTTCAGAGGGGGGAGTGGTACAACAGCTGACTAATGGGACAGTCAGTGAGAGTGCACTGGGGTAAAGGGATCATGCTAACATGCCGCTGCGATTGTCCCTGTCTCTGTACCACTGTTCCATAAAGGTAGGGGGGTGTGTATGTGTGTGTGTGTGTGTGTGTGTATGTGTGTGTGTGTGTGTGTGTGTGGTGAGCTGAAATTAAAACAGTAAAGCAGTCTGTTTATAT
>CAAKHC010019358.1:0-20308 GCA_901007825.1 Macroramphosus scolopax | reverse complement strand
TGTACCACTGTTCCATAAAGGTAGGGGGGTGTGTATGTGTGTGTGTGTGTGTGTGTGTATGTGTGTGTGTGTGTGTGTGTGTTGGGGGCGGGCTCACTACATGACAGGGCCAGCTGCTCAGGACAGATAGATGGATGGAGTGGTCAAATGATGACAGGATAGACGGATACCCCGATGCCTCTGCCTGTGTATGTGTGTGTGTGTGTGTGTGTGTGTGTGTGTGTGTGTGTGTATGTGTGTGTGTGTGTGGTCATCCCTCCCTGATCAGAGCTTTAACACTGCAAGCTTAACTAACAATCTCACCTGGAGCCAGACTCAACAGCTGCCCTGGAACACAAAACATCTGTCTCCTGGGAGCACTGCAAAGTCGAGGTGTGACTGAAAGTGTGAACACATATTGTGTCCAGGAACGAGAGAAAGTGGTCCACCCATCCGCCCTGTGGCGATACTTTACCGACCTATAAATATCAAAGTAGCTATTTCATAGACGCCTTTGTGTTCCCCCTCTAAGAGGACCAGCAGCCCCTCACTGGGGTGCTGGACGTGACAGGATGGAGAATAGCAGAGCTATAGCTATGCCTGAGCTCCATGGGCTCATGTTTCTGTGACTATTCAGGGTCAACACAAGGCAGGTCAGCGGTTCGTGTGATGAAAAGCGAGCGCTTCAGTTTCCATAACAAATGAAACAGTAAATCCTCCTTAGTCACGGTGTTCCCCGACTGCACAGAGCAGCATCCGGCCAAATTAGGCTGGAGAGAGGAGCAATAAACACAGCTAATATTAATATAAAGAAATGTTTTTAGCCCTTGAACAATGTTTATGTGTCTTTACTTTCTTCTCTGAATGTCAAAGCAGACTTGGCCTTGAAGGGCAGAAACCTCATGTTTCCCACAGGAGCATCAGCCATTCTTCGGAAAGTGTGATTGTTCTGACTCGTACGGACGCAGGAGGTCCGTCAGCTGTGCACAGCTCAGTGAGGCGCTCACCTGTTAAATATATAAACTGTGTGTCCTGTGCAGCCGTTTAAAACCCAGAAAATGTAAATGAACCGTGGATGTTTGTCTGGAAAACTCCTCAAAGAATAGCAGGTAGAAGAGAAGTACATGCACGTTGTACAACATGAAGCCAGTTAAGGTCTATGAATTCGATGCTACACATAAAAACCTGACTTAATCACTGCTGTCTAATTCTTTTAATTATACACACGCTGTGTGCCAAGTTCGAGTGTATTTAAGAAGAAATGAAGCATGAGATGAGGTTGAATGAATGCACTGTGGATAAAAGACATTCTGCTCTGAAGACAGAACACATCTCTCCGGATTAAACTCGTCTTAATCCAATAACATGCTGTTTATCTACAGACTCTTTGAACTATATATAGCTGGAGTTATAAAAAGTGTATCTGATGATCATAAACTGGTTGGAATGTGTTTCCCTCAGCGTGTCCCGGCAGATGTGATGTTGTAAGAAGCGTAAGGTGTCGTTATCCTGCTGGGTGTGTTCTCATCAGTTCACGCCGTGAGATGTTAATTCTGTGGGACGGCAGTCTGTTAGTGTTTAGGGCCGACACACAGCATCCTGGTTACAAGTGAACACACACGACACCTTGTTGAGCTTAGAGTAGTCGAGCAGGTCGGGTCTGTGCCTGTGAATCAGGGCGCAGAAGGCCAGGCCGTCCTTCCAGCTTCACCAGCAGATCGGGCAGAGAGAACCAACATGTCAGTTCAGAGAGGCAACTCGGAGGCTGTTGCCATGCAACAACCTCGGATGGTGCGTTGGATGCAACAGCGGCGGTGTCAAGTTGGTTCCGGATAAAGACCTCATGTTTTCTTTAAGTCTCTTTCATGGTGGATTGAAGCACCCAGACGATGGTGCAAGTGTTTAATTTGTGAAAGAGAATCTGTGTTGTTTTTATATGTGCTGTCTTCATGAAGTGGATCGTTTTAAGTGGACCAAAATAAGAAAAATCTCAAATGTGTGTACAAATTTAGAGTTAACTGTGTACAGAATGAGGTGTGTTAAGGACGAATCACATGAAATTGATGTTCCATTCACCCATACAGTACGTGTTCATCGCTCACCTGACATGGAAGTTCTGGACATTGACGTTCCTGTAGGGGGCGGTCTTTCTCTGACACCACAGGAGAAGTCCTTCCTTGGCAGATGTTTCTGAGGAGAAAGTGAATTCACATAATGTCTACATTCAGAGGGGAACAATTTATTCAGCAACTTAACTTCTCTGGATTTTATTTTCTCACCTTCAACATTAATGTCCTGAATGGCGAAGCGGAGGATGATAGTCCAGATCATTCCCAGAGTCATCTTTACATTCCCGTCCACAATCTCTGAAAAACAAACAACCTGTTCCCATCAGTTTGCGTTTCAGCGACTGAACAATTTTATTAGTTTACAGAGTCCGTTTCGGACATCATGATGGCCTGAAGTATACCCGTAAATCCAAGAATGGTTCAGGTACCTTCAGCTCCGATGGAGACCAGTTTCACTCCTTTGCTTGTGATGTACTCCAGTGCTTTGTTGACATTGGCAATCTTATGAAACCGCATCTTTCCTCTGTCTGGTTTGGGTAACCGTTCTCCTGCAATCAAGTGACGTGACAGAGTGAGATACAGTATGTGTGTACAGCTACAGTAAATTACTATGAAGTATGACAGGACTGCAATGATGCCACCATTGAAACAACACTAGGAAAACATCAAAGTCTCTGACCGGAGATAACTTCCAGAAGCAGCATGAGTTTGAGTCCGTTCCTGAAGTCCTCCTCAATGTTTTCAATCTGAGTACCAGCTTTCCTCAGGTGGGAGTTACACCAGGCTGTGAAGGTCTACAGGAGAGGTCATTAAAGACAGGCTTTGATTACATGTCAGAAAAGTGCGTCATATTTTGTGATTGACAATATTTTAAAATGAGAATATAGTGAGGATGACAATCAACTTAACAAGTCTTCACAAGATTACGTTAACCTCTTTGACCGATGACAGATTCTACGATTAACCTCTAGTCATCCATTAGTGTCCAATTTCAACTTTTTCCTACGGTACTGCCACAGCGTCAGAGCATATGTCCTGCGTGTGCTCCTTGTGCTGTGCACTGAGATACTGTAAATCAAGTTAACACAGGATCATTGTCTTTCTCCTCCTATTTTTATAAAGTCCGTCAATAGCCAGCAACAGAATTCAAAGGCGCTCGGGCATTGTGCGGATGAAAGCCTCGGGGCCGACCACAGAGCACATTCCGACCGATATAAGGTGTTAAAATTAGCCCGCTCTGGTGTGCTTCATGATAAGAGACCGGGAGGAAAGAAACGTCTCACTGTGTCAACAAGGGCGGAATTGTCACGTGGACACAGAGCAAGTTTTCCCTTCACGTCACTGTTTTTTGCCACTTAGAATGTGATTGATTAAAGCTGTCAGGTCTTTATCACGGTACATGTGGGCTGTTCTTCCAGGTCACATTCACTCCTGTGTGAAGACACGGACACGGGCAGGCAGTCAGTTTCATTCAAGTACATGTTGACCCATTTATGATGCAGATTTAAATAAACTTTAAGTTCAGAAGGGCCTGACTTTATTTTTGGCATATTGTATGTTTAGCTTTTAATTCATATTGCAATTTTTGAAGTAACAAAAAAAATGCACATTGAAAATAAAGTACTTTAGTGTTTTTTTTATAAGTAGAGTAAAATTGTCTTTAGTATACATTTGACTTTTCATGACTTATAACATACTTTATCAGTTTTGTTACCCTTGGTTTTTACACACATCCTTGCACACTCTAAGGCTTCCCCCTCTGGGTGCCAGTGCAAATACAGAATATTATAGGCTCTGGCATAAAGGCCATCACATTCCACTCTGACGGGGTCCCACCGGGGTGTATGTGACTTTGAACCGCTGCCCTCCTTGTTAAAAACGTGGCCTGCTGCTGCTCCAAATTTGACTCAGACACAATCGCAGAGCCTGGCTGCCCACTTTCCAAAACCCCCAAGCTCCTTCTCCGGCAACACTGACCGGTGACGATTATATCTAAAAATATTTATGAATCACATACAGCCAGGACTAACCCTGTCACTGGAACTGGCTGATGCCTTTGGGGGTTTGGCTCAGTAAGTGGCTGGGCGGGTCGGTCCAGGAGGATGGAAAATAAAGTGAATACCTAACTGGAAGGACAAATCCTGAGGAATGGGCCATAGTGTTTAATAATTCCTTTATTCTGCTTTCGATTAAACTCACATCAGAATATTATTTGTTCCACATTGGTGTATCTTAGCAACCTGGCGGTTCCTGAGTTCAAAACATTTGTATCAGGCTCCTTTAAAATGAATTGATACTAAAGGCTTCAACAATCACCTGAGTCAGGTAACAAAGTCCCATTTATATGCATTGAAATAAGATAACAGCTGCTGGTAGGACTTGAGAGAATCCCACTGCACCACGGCTCCAGCTGGATAAAAGATGTAAGGCAACTGAGGAGGAATTATCTGCAAAAGGCTACAAACAGTGGCCTCTAATAGAGTTGAATAAGACTTGTGGCTTCCAAACTTCTTACTGCGTGCCAGGCTCGGGAAGGGTACTGTTACTTAAATACTGGGACACAGAGCAACTTCATCACCTCCATCAGAGCCAAATATAAACACCATGCCAGCGTTAACGTAGGCAACAATCAGTAATATCTACCAGTTCTTCTCACAGAACCATATTACTCCCAGTTACCAGCCAAATGAGTAATGACGAGGGTAAATACTGTTAAAATAACTATATATATGCAGTATATGAAGCAAGACCTGCCTTGTGTTTCCCAAAATACTCAGTTTTGTCATCCCTTACAACAGGAGGTTATAGAGCTGGAGCCGATTGGCCTCCAGTTGTGCAAAGAGCTGCAGTTAAAGCCCAGGCCAACTCATAAAGCCTTAAAACCAACTGACAGTGTGGGAGGCCGAGGCTATATTCAGGCGGCTGGTGCTTTGGACAATATTTCTGTGTGGTGTCTATAAACAAAAGAATTCCGCACCAAGGACAGTGGATTAACCCTAGTATAAGGCCTTTCGGTCCCGAGGTTAAATTTAGATGCAGCGTCCATTCTAATCCCAAGAGCGTCATCATGTGTTAGGAGCATCTGTTGACAGCTCGCATTCCGCGCGTATCAGCGCAGAGGCAGCAGTCTGGAGAGCTGCTGGAAGGCGCAGCTATTGTTAGCTGGTACCCACCGCATCCGTCGAGCCTCCCTCCGGACCCCGGCACAGTCAAGCACGGAAAAAAATCACACCGGAATTATAACCTCAATGCCTTCATTATTAAACGACGGCTGGTATGAGGACACCCAATGGGCGTAAAAATATAAAGATCGTGTAATGAAAAGCTACTATGCATGACCTTACCTTAACCTATACCTAACCTTATCCCTAACCCTCAATTTACTGTCCTCTGAGATTCTTAACCAGACCACAATCTCACCAGTTTATCGCAACTCCACCTAACCACAACCCCAACTGCGGAGATCTCACGTAGGGGAACACTATCTGCTGGGGGGAACAGAATTCGCCGGAACACCTGCCCGGTTCTTCACATTGGCTACTATAGCTGTCGCTTACCTGTGGCACTTTTTGGTTAATAACTATTTATGTCAGTGCTAGTTGCAACATGTTTTATTTCATATAATTATTACATAACATTATAACGTTACAACGTTTGACGTTATCTTGCTGGTTACGAACAGTTTGGCCCGTAAGTGGTCGCTGCTATTAAAAGTTTTATTTTGACAGCATAAGCGGAAGTCCACCTGTTCTCTGTGATCTGCTTGTCACTTTATTTAACAAAGCTGTTTAAAACTATTTTGGTGGCACAATGGAATTTTCCACCTGAGCGTTATATGGATATAGGAAATAAACTTTTTAGCTTAATAAAGTTTACTTTGAAATTGTGCGCAACTCGATCATTCGTTTCTAGCTGACACCGCATCTAGCTTAATTGTAACCTTAGCCGTTCGTTCTGTTTCGGTTAAACTTTATTATTTGACATTACTTTGACTTACTTTCCTCTGCTGTTGCTCCCAGGCCGGGTCCAGCAGCATGTCCCTGTCCCATTCATCCTCCTGCAACATGTACTGATGTTCCTCGTAGCCGTTATCATAGTGCACCGTGGTCTCCATCTGGGTCATCATCATCATTCTGCCGTTATACTGTGTTCCTCCGATACTCGACTGCTTGTTATCCTTCAGGACGGTCAGCTTGGATGAACTCTAATGTTAACAACTTTCCTGACTTCCTTCTCTGTAGAGATGCGACCTCTTATTTCTCTCTCTCACGCTTGCCCTGGTCCTCCCGACCTGACTGACGTCTGGCCCCGGTTGCCACAGACGAACAAGGGACGGTATCATTAGTACTGGGCTGTCACGTGACGGCCGCATACCTTCCCCTAAAATCTCCATCACACACACACACCCTCCCGCACGCGCGCACGCTCACACACACACACACACACACACACACACACAAGCTGCAGCAGGAGAGTTCAACTTGAGAAATAAAACAGCCTTTATTGTGTAAAAAAAAAAATCAATTTCAGACTTTCATTGAACACAAAACAACAATGGGCTCGGGACATATAAATAAAATGCTTCATCCTCAGGAAACCCAGTTATTGTCACACATAAAATCACTGATAACCAATACAAACCTACCATGAGCTCTCTTGAATAAACCCAGATGATCACTGACTTTATACAATATAGTGTATCTAATCATTTCCATGTTCATTTGCTAGAGTTCCTTTGTTGCTTTTGCTCATTGAATAATGGCTGGTGAACACTTAGGTCCTCACGCTGTAACAAATAAAGACAACATGTTTGAACCCTATTCATAGACTGTATAAAGGATCAGCGCACAGCTTCCGGTCAGTGCATTAAACCTGCATTCTTTCTAATGACCAGCAGGTGGCAACTCCAGTGGTTGCGAACAGAAGTTAATCTTAGAGAACGACTGTACTACTTGATTAATACTCATAGGAAATATTTTCACTTGTTCGTCTCAACCATAGACATATATAGAGATGATCGTCATGAGGGTACACCATAAGTGAGGCGAAAAGATTTCAATCTCCTTCTGGTTTCTGGTTGCAGTATAGGTCATGAATCTCACCCTCTCCATGACAGCACCTGACTGACAGCAGCTGCGTAAAGTTACGGTAGTCGCAGACGCAATGTACAAACTACTATAAAAATTAGTGTTTCAGCAGTAAATCAATCGCTAACGTTTGAGTCAGGCAGAAAATAGTGTGGCTCCGATCCCGATGACGACTGCACACTGTCCCATTTAGAGAAGACGGTACACTGGGCAATGCTTTTGGGCAGCTTCCTTGTGATTGTCAACCCCTCTTTTTTTGTAAAAAGCTAAAAAGGCCGAGGCTAAGCCACCCAATTCAAAGCTTAAAATTAGAGTCTAAAAACCATTAGGTGACATCATGCTGTCTTCAATCCACTGACTTTATACAGTCTATGAATATCTGTGCCCAGTTGTAAGTGTGTCCACGCCTCAGTCCACACAGCTGGTTCAAGTCCATCCATTTTCCGACCATCAGGATGAGGTAAAAGGACACTATGACTGTGAGGCAGACCAACAGGATGTGTGATTACATCTCTGCATAGATGAAGCCATGAAACTTTAACCTGTTCATTCTGGTCACACTGCGTATAGGATGAAGTGATTCTTCCCTGAAACTGTGGTAGTGAAGGTATTTTTCAGTTGTTTCGAAGCTTGTAAGTGGCCGTCTCTTTGTATAGCGATATGCAAAGATAACAGCAGGCTGCTTCGATCCAGGTTTGTTTGGTAATAATTTCAGTAACTCAACAATCGCAGAGAGGAATACAATTAAAAGACGGGCTTCTTAAAGATCCTGTTCCTCCAACCAGCAGGGGGAGAGCTGGTCCTGACAGTCACTACTGAACGATAACCTCACAAAAGAACTGGAGTTCAACCAGAGTGCAATGGAAGACACGTGGGAGTGAAAATGGCACAGGTGTTTTTCAAAATCATCAAACAACTTTCAGAACATTTTATCCGTCACAGAGTCGCTAACGCTGTCCAGGTGCTCGACATTAACTCAAACAATATCGGGGCTCAAAGCACAACAGCTGGGAGGGAAGAAAAGGAGTGTTTGAGTAGGGGAGGTGAGCCATGTGGACCCCGTGAATCTACATGTATCATCTGTGATCTGCAGCAGGCTTTCTTTGGTCCTGGGTGGTTCGTAAGGAAGGGGCGAGGAGAGCAGGGAGGTGATTCAAAGGTTTCCTGTTAGTCAGTTTCATTTAGAGAGCATGGCCGCCGCCACTCCTGGCCTCGTTCATGAATCCATTTGTTTGATACTGAAGACAGGAAGAAAGAAAATATAATGTAAATGAAGATATTGTAACCTTAACATCCCCCTCTGGTTTGCTAAAGTTACTACACAAATGTTTGCAGGACTTGTTTTACACCAGATTTGACTTTTTTGGTTCTTCAAAGTATTTACACAGTTGTTAATAGATGGTTGTATGGAAGCCAAAGAGGAGCTCACCCCACTTGTTGCCCACCAACACAGGGCAAGCTGCATGTCTGGTGCTGTAGTCTCCCTCTCCGCTGGGAAAGAGATTGTACCAGAACACCGCAGTTCCCTGGAATAAACACAGGAAACAGCCGACAGAGGGTGGCAGCGTTACGAACGATCAAGGATTGGCCAAACACTCAGCCTCATACTCCCGAATAAAAAAAACAAGTTATAAGTAAAACCGGAAAGTGCAGGCAGCTCTCACTGAGTCAGTGCTACTGGAGGAATGGAGTAGTGTGTGGTGTTACGTAAGCAGGTACCTTTTGGGGCCAAACTGATGCACCAACATCCGGGAACACTGTGGCTCCCCCTGCTGACACGTCACTCATCTACAACAGAAACAAGAAGGCAGAGTTGAGTGTTCAGTCCTAAAAGGTAAAATCACAAGGCTTCAGTAGTAGCTGTAGAATCAAGGCTGCAACAAATCAGTTAGGATTAATTTGATATCAAATTGCATTGTGAAATACAGTTTCTATGACTATAAAGACCTGACTCACATAGAAGAGCCATGTTGCTATGCGGTTCCCAGTGCCCAGCTCCTTAAAAGCATCTGGCTCGTCTTTCTGTGGAGAGACCGTGAAAAACAAGTTAAGTGTCCAGACATAAAAAAAAATACTTTCACATTTAATTAGCATGTGAGGAGAGCAGAGTTCCTACCCTTCCGAAGTCAAAGTGAGGCTCGTATTGACCTCCAACGCCATAATTTGCAACCTACGAAAAGGATGAAATTATATACACAGTAAGAAAGAGAAGGTTTTTGATCATAACCATGCAACAACCAACATGTGTTGTATATCAGGACCTTAAACACAAGAGCACTTACCTGGAGCTCCTCTGCGGTATCCATTTCCAGCCCTGTGAGATCCTCGATCCTCTGGTTGATCTTGTCAATCACCGGATCTTCATAGCCAGTGAGCCAAGCGCTGGAAGAGACGAGGGAAGGCAGGCGGATTGCAAAAGAAGAGGGATACGTTTGTTGGTGAGACGCTTGTAAGCCCTCGAGGTGCTAGTAAACATTGTATACTGAAACAGCAGAGAGATTTGTCATGCTGAAGACTTGCCATGGAAATAGAACGTTAAGTTGTGCATTACAAACAGATGACAGGAGAGGAAAGGTATGAAAAATAGGCAAACAACCCAAGATTCAGAATCTCCAATCAGCTCAGGGTACAGGGACGGTTTCACATGTATGTGTGCACTCAGAGCCTGTTGGCCGAATCAAGTCTGGTTGAGCACTAAGACGAGATATTTTCATGTATTTGGTTTTCCAAACACGACCTGCCCTTCATACTGGTTCATCGTCCCACACCCCCGTGGAAGAGACGTTCTCTGATGAAGCTCCTTCTTGTAAGCTACCTGCATGACGCAACTCTGTTTCTGCAAACCAGCCACATCCTCTCTGACCTCAGAGAATAGAGTAAATAATGTGGTTTATATGAAGTTACTGTAATATGAAGTTTGTGTCGTGAGAGAAAATGACCTTGAGAGAATGAGAGAAGGCATCACGGTCTGCTGCACGATTCCCACCCAACTGTCTCATGATAATACTTTTGAGAATTTTGGCTTTCCCCTTGCCTGTGTGTGTGTGTGTGTGTGTGCGTGTGCACATGCGTGTGCGTGTGTGTGCATACTTGGACAGCTGTTTTTGTAAGAGCCAATTTAAGTTACTGAGAAAGGGAGGCTGTTTTGGCCGGTCCACACTTTGTGAAACACATTGTTTGAGGGTTGGTTTTGGGTTTAAATTACTTCAGTTAGATTATGTACTAACTTGTGAGTACTATGGTTGGGTAAGGGGTTAGGAGATGTCAATGAGTGTCCTGTCACTGAACAGCTATACAAACGTGTGTGTGTGTGTGTGTGAGAGATAAAGATGAGTCAGCTGTTTCTCTTCAGTGCTCTTGTTGATAGTGAGTTATAGCTTCTGAAGGGATGTTGAAGTAAATATGAGCCAAGACATATTTTCCTCATGTGTCGAGCACAGCGAGCTAACAGAGGGTCAAATCCTTTTGTCAATCGGTTCCTTCTATTATTTTATGCTCACACTGTGTTCTGAAATACACACAGGCGTACACACACAAATCATCTGAGGACCAGTAAAACCTGGCTACCACACACGCATACATATAATTACACAGGGCAGTAAAACCCAAGAGTCGGCTATTTCTAGTAAATATGAACTAAACTTAACTCACTTAAACTACAAAGTTTCACTTTACGTAAAAAACACTATTTTCCCCTGTTTGCAGTGTACATGGGTTTCTGGTGAAATGTGCATTCAGACTCAGGCCTGTCTTAATTCTCTATTGCTGATATGGAGGTTGCAGAAGCGTAGTAGAACCACAGCAGCTCATACGAGAACATGATAAAGATGATAGGGATCGAGTGCTCTTGATTTCAATGACCTCGAGAGAGGTCGGGGAGGAAGATAACAGCCTGTCGAATCTCTGCAAAGCCATGAAAATGTCTTAATCACAAAAGAAACATCTGAAGACAGCGTCTGGTTTTTAAACTCTTTCTTTCAGCTCTGTTTGGTGTCCAGGCTGAAAGCTAACAAAAGGTACAATAATGACAAAATTAAAACTAATTCAAATGTTTCTTTTCCAAGCATAATTAAACATTTTCATTTTGCCCATGATGGTTGGTGGTTGCAGGGCTGAATAAGCGACAAAGTGTATGAAGATGAAGAGTTGGGTGAGGAGGAGGAGGAGGAGGAGGTGGTGGAGGAGGAGGAGGGGGGACGTGGTGTGGCCCTCCCGCTGACCTGTGACCCCTTACCTCTTGGAGACTCTGTATAGGGCTGTGGTAAGTTTCCCAGTTTGAGGGTCATGAACCGTGGCTCTCCTTAACTACAGTAGTTCCGGCAGCACAAGGACACCGAGGTGGAAGGAAAGAAGACAAAAAGGAAGGAATATGGAAGGTGATAAGTAAGGCAAGAGAGGAGGAAATAGGGTAAGAAAAGAGAGAGAGAGAAAAGAGGTAGATCTGGTCACTTGTTGTGGATGTCATTCCGAAAAAGGACCAAGAGTGTTTCACCAGGCAAGGATAGAAACCAAATGTTCATTTTATTTCCATGTTGCCTGTGAACAAGCTCCTGGCTTCCAACTATGTTAATATCAACTAGTTGAAAAAAGAAAACAAACTCTTTAACACCCCCCTCTGGCTCCTTGAGCAGATCCATCACAGATCCTCTAAAAACAGCAGCAGAAACTATTTAAACTGGAGATTCTTTTTTTTCTCCCAATCTATCAGTGTGCATTCCTTTCTTTCTTTCTTTCTTCCATCTCTGTGTCGTTTGTGAAAGCACCCTGAGATATATTTCCATAAAGCCAATAATGGTTCTCAGCTGGATCCTGTGCTTCAGCTCAAGAGCCATTAAGCTACGGCGAAGGCGGAGAAATGGATGCACAGGAGCTCGGCGGAGAAGTGCGGTGAGGAACAGAGGAGGAGACACACCCCTCGTGCTCTTCCCTCTGTTCCTGGCGACTCGAGGCCAGGCCTTACCTTTTGCTGATCCGGTATGGAGCTGTCTCCAGCACTCCTGTGACGGGGTTGGAGATGGTGGCCCTGCGTAGCTGTGAAGCCAGGGACATGGTTTACCCACACAGACTCACACGGACTCACACAGATGTGTGTGAGTCCGTGTGTTTGCCTGACAAGTATCATCACATCAACCAGCCTCGCAGCTCCTCTGACCTCCCGCCCTCAAAACACACCAATTATCAAGTCGATGTGGCCCCAATGTTTGATCCAATACTTATATACTTATATCCTATCCTTATATAGTTTGCAATATAGAAAAAAAACAGATGTCACCAAAAATTCACAGATGACCATTAGTCCCGTAGACTGAGATCATCCTGGGTCACCTTTAAACTAAAGTACCGATTGAAAAACTTACAAAGTAACAAGAATCGAGATCAACGTGCGCTGTTGGATCACAGCCAACAGAAAAGAGAAGAATGTAAAATGACTTACTCTTGGCTTCGCCAGCTGCTTCACCTTCTCCATTTCTTTGTCAGAGATGATGTCAAGGTAGCGAACAATGTAGGGACGGTCCCACTCGTCTTGCTGTTTGACAGGTGCCAGCACGTACATGGGATTGTGTTTGTTGTCATAGTAACGACAGAACAGTCGGCTCTGTCTCCGAGGGGTCTGAGTACGAGGAAAGGAAGAAGAAGACAAGAGTTCAAGCTGAAGTTTCCTGTTCCAGTTGGTATTTGTGTTTTTTTCTGTCGATGTCTTTCTCACCATTCGGATTCCCTCCCCACGGCACAGCATCTCGTACTTCTTCCTCTCAGGGATCACCTGGTTGGAGACCTTCTTTGCAGGCTTCTTCTTCTTCTTTTCAGTTACGTCTGTTTTCCCCTGCGCCTCCTGTTTCTGAGCGTCATCCTCCGCAGCCTTGTCCTGTTTCTCCAACTGGAACTCAAAGTACTTCAGGTTGCCTTTGGCGCGCTGGTGTTCTGGGTCTGAGGAGGGAGGAAACCAAAGAGACCAACAGACACATCTAGTGGTGAGTATAAACAGTGACGAGTGCAGCGAGGTCGTCTAAAAATATCATACGACCAACAGTCAAAATAACTGCGTTGCTAACATGACATAAGTATATGATGTCAAAGTCTGATCTAATCCATATTTATGAACCAAGATGTAAAAACGATTTTCGAAAGAGCACTTTTGGAGGAAAAACATACAACATTCTTTATGTGGGCTAAGATAAAATGCCAAGTCAAGGCTGGAGGGATGTGGTTGGTCCTGACCCGCCAACAGGTTGTTAAAATAGAATTCCCTTCTTACTAACATAACATGAGATTGAATTCAATCACATTAAACCTGTTTCCCCATCTCTTCTCCACTGTACACCTATAGAGGACCGTCTGTAACTGACTCAATGCAAGTCACTGATAAAGAAAAGAAGCCTTGATAAAGCCTGCTGCTTTTGCTAGTTAAATTCCTGATATTGTGGAGGGTCTTACCGAGTTCAAGCAGCATCTTGGTGTACTCCAGGGCTCGCTCTATCTCCCCCTGTTGGTAGATGGCGTAGCTGAGGTAGTCAAGTATCGTCACCTTATCTAAAGTGGACACCTCTCCCTCATCCAGCTGTCTCAGGGCCTGGGCCATCCACAGCTCCGTGTGGTAGTAGTCCACATCGGAGTAGGCAATCTTTCCCAGCTCGTAACAGTCCTCCACTGTCATGTGGCTCTTGTGTTTCACTCCTGGCATGCATGCAGAGGATACAGGAGGGGAGTAGAAGAGATAAGAACAATTTACTTTGTAATGTAAATAAGACTAAAACAAGAAATCCCATGTAGGTCCGTGTTCCCCGCTATTAACAGTGACTCTCATTTCTTCGTCTGTTTATGTCATTGCATCCTGTGCCCTGACTTCAGGCTCTTACCGGGCAGGTCTCCGGTAGAGATGGTGTTGGCATCCAGTCTGTATGTGTCCTGTAAACGCAGGAGAGCTTTGGCAGCACCCGTCTGGTCCTCATCTGTGGGAAAGTGCTGCCTCTGGATGGTCAGGTTGGAAATGAATCCTGATAGAGACACACAAGATGACGAGGGGATGGTTCATACAGTAGATCCACAAAGGGGGGGAGTGCATATGCTCTGCTAATGGTTGCTGAGCAACTGAGGATTAACAAACAAGAACAGCTTTCCCTGGATAGATAACATTTTTTTAAGTCAAGATAAAACTCCTTTTCTTTGGCCTGCGCTAACAGCAAACATATCTCAAATCATTCTGGACACATTCTGGACCGTCTGACTGGAGTTCAGTTCCAAGAACATTCGTGGGGAATTTCCAGAAAGAACTGGCTGACATGGAAGTGAGAGTCTAACGGAAGTACACCAAATGTTCATACCTTGTAACATGGACAAAAGTAACCACCTATGTAGGATATATAAAAAATATATAAGCATATATTTTAAGTGTTAACTCATATACAGTCTTCTCATTAATCATTCCTGCCTGTGAGGATATATTCTAGTCATTACAGCTGGATCTTATTTTACTATCGGTTTGTTCCCACAGGGAGAGTTAGAATTAACACTTCCAACAACTACATTACAGTGTGTTATAAACCCTTAATTAAGTATTTTATATACACTTTCTCGTGTGAATCAAGAAGACATTAAGTAAAGTGGTACCCTAACATCGGACAAACTAAACCCACAGGTTACCATCGACAGAGGTTTTGATTTAACTTTACCATCAGTGGTGTCGCTGAGCACGAGGCTCTCCAGGTCCCCCCACTCTGTGTTCAGCCTCTTCATCAGCTTGAAGGCATTGACAGGGTGCCCCAGGAACCCCTCCGGGTCTTGTGTTGCTGTGGCCGTCAGAGAATCCAACTTATCAGCCCACCTGTGAAAGAGCAACACATAGTTAGGTGTATTTATATATCAGCAGTAGAGACACTCACTTAAACAGATTGAAAATGCCTTAGCTTGATATATGTGTGTCTTCCACACACACGCACACACTCACCTCTTGACCTGCTCCAGCTTGTTCTCCTCTGCTTTGATGTAGTCCTTCAGGGACGTTACCAGGTCTTTCTCTGTGTATAGCAGATCTGTCATCTGGCCTGAGGAATATAAATCAGAGGAATATATGTATAACATACTGTATATCATATATTAAGCCTTATGGGATTTTAGCTTCCGTGCGTGGAAAGAATTACCGCCTAATGGTTGGAAGTCTCGGCCAGGATGACAAGAAAAGTATTGTTTCAGAATGTTAGGAAGTTTTACCTTTTGGATATAAAATCACTTCAATCATTTTATCAGTTTTCATTTTGTATTAAATTTGTTTTAATAATAAACATTTCAACACCGAATTTGAATCAGTTCATCCTCTAACTCACTAGTGGAGGGACGGGAGGTTAGTGCCAAACATTCCTGAGATATCAGGTTCACGAGACTGGAACAGTTGAATAACCTCCTAACAGGAAGGAATAAAAAACACCGGTATCAAATATGAGAAGATGGTTCACCTATGGAGGTGAAGAAGTCGTTGTGGGCTGAGAGAGACTGCAGACAACTCAGCAACAGGAAACACCAACATGGCAGCTCCATCCTGCAGAAAGAGAGACAAGAACAGACGGGATCTCTTAAGTATCACAATATGTACACTGAAATATTGAAAAAGGTTATGACACAGTTTGACCTTGATTCATAGCGACAAAAGATTGACATGTGTTTCTTTTCCATTCGCAGACTTCTTGCTCTCTGAAAGCCAAATCCAACTTATTGCTGAGCCGCCTTCCTTTCCCCGGTGAACCTGAGTGACCTTTCCATCACGAGCGGCGAACCTTGGTGACTCCCTGACCAGGCTCTGTGTGACAGCAGACAGCTGACAGCCGTGTCAGACCCGAGTTATAGGCTCCAATTAATACCGCAGGATGTCACTCTGTTAACATCCCATAAATCAGACAGCTGTTGAGATCTCTTTTTCACTCATTTCCTGTCTCAATAACTTCAGTCCTCTTTTATTTAGCCACAAAAAAACATTGCAGACCCTTGTTGTGTTGAGCCTCCCTGCACCATCTGCAAATAGTTGGATTACATAAAAGTACCTTATCTCTAGAAAGGCACATTGCTGTTGACTAAACAGAAACAGCAACGGGAAAAGCGAAATCATCTCCATTGTTAACAATTCTTAGGCATTCGTTTTTTTAGTTTATTTCAGGGAACATTTAATTTAGGAAAACATTCAAACAGAAAAGAAATGTATTAAGGTAGTAAGAAATAATTGAAACCATGAACTGAAATAATCTTTAACTTTGAGGATCTCCTTAATCCTTGAAGAACTGCAGCTCCCACCCACCACAAGAAGACCAATATAACTTGGTGTGGTTGAAGTCACCGCGTCCGCTTGGGCTTTTTAGCTGGCTGAGACATAATTACTACAGAGTGACACTTCCTACACACACAGACAGGAATTGAAGAAATTAGAAAAAATTCAGGCGGACCTGAAGTAATAAATGTGTATTAACGTGGTAAAGGTATTTCTGTGTACACAAAGTTGCCCCTCCACATAAAAATGTGTTTTTCCTCTGGCTGCATCTGCTGCTGGATGTTTGAGCTTCACTGAGGAGAATAATAATGTGCAAAGTCTGAGGCTGTTTTTATGGTTCAGATCTGGAGTAGAAAATATCCGTCACCAGCACAATGGGATAATACTTCCATTACAGATGATAAAGGCAGTAGACTTGGAGAAAAGTGGTGGAAAAAATAGACAGCATCAGAATTTGTCCACATTATCCTCCGAAGCTGATGGGAGCCTGTTAACCAAGTGGGGAAGTACCGGTGTTGGATACCACGACAGTAGACATTAATAAACTATCAGCTTTGGGTGTTATAATGGATTTAGTTTATCAACCTAAGCAAGATAAAGTCATCCACAGATTCATTCTCAGCCTGCTGCAGAGCAAAAGGTACCAAGTGTGAAATCTATACTGGTTTGTTATTATAAGCACTGCAATGACATGAAGCTTATTTGGCTGTAGATGTGCACAAACACAGAGAACAAGAATCCACAATGCCTCTAATGTAAGGGTGAGGCCTTCACCTTCTTGCCGAAACTTGGTTGAGATTTTTCTAGATCCAGGATTTTAAACCTTTTAAAAAAGGATTACAACTATAACAACAAAAGGTGTCAGGTACAGTGAAATCATCATTGCATACACAATTACAGATCCATGCAAAAGGCAGTACATTCATCCTGGCTTGCACATACCTGTATAAACACAAACATTCACCTCGTGGCAAAGTAAAGGTCACGCATGAACTGATGCATTTCACCAGAAGCAGGGTGCAGGCTCAGACACGCTGGGACTTTGCCACGAGGACAAGCTCTCAGAGAAAATGAAAGAATTACTGTATATGGGATTTCAATTTAGGTCAGCAGCAGGTAGCAGGGAGGTGGGAAGATAGATCTGTCATACCTCTTCATACTCAATATGAATACAATTCTCTCTCTATATATATATATATATAAAACAACCCCCAAACTAAGGCTGATGTATTTCCAAAATCTGCGGTGAGTCCAAAACACAAGATATATACCTCTGCCACTGCACAGGTAGAAAGCTACTGTGTCTTTTCCAAAAATGTTGCAAAAATTCAAGCTGAAAGTTGAAAAGTAATAATGCAGATCAGATGCATCAAGCCACATGTGACAGTGGTTGGTAGTGAGAGTGTTTGGGTGCATGCATGTACGATGGCTAATGAACCGTTGGAACCTGACAGACACTTGCAGGGCAATTTGTTTAAACAACTCTTTTGCATGTCTCAGACCGTATGTAAATTAGAAAGCTTTCCATTTGGACAAAGTTCTTACAGAGGTTTGTAGGAAAACTGGATAAATCACAATGCTTACTTAAGCAACGACGTATCCTCCTTCACACAATGAGGGATAACTGTGATTTACATGGCATTCATGTGACGCAGCACATAACCCTCAATATGCTTTGTCATTGCTGTTATTTCCTCTCTGTGCTTGAATAGTTTTCTCCGCTCTGGACAAACCCCTGCGATCTGGAGTAAACATCTTACATTTCAGTTTTGATCATAAAAAGCAGTAGAGAGCAGTAACAGCAACAGACGACAAGTGAATGAGTTTATTTTTTTTCAAAATACAACAATGCTGTCTTATGTTGGATGTATATGGAACTATTCTAGCTGCTGGTATTTCTATTTTTCCCTGAGTGATTAATCTGATAAAGAAAATATCTGCAAACTAATTTCTCTTTCATTCTACATTAATGACACTGAATTGTTGGTGCAACTCATCCCATCGTCAATTGTGAACCGAGGGTCAACAGGTGTTTTCAGGCTCCTCCAAAAATATCCCAAATGTTTCATGTAGGCCTTTCGAACTCACTGAATCACTTTTATTTACACAAAAGACCTTCTATACTATTACAGGGGTGACCGGAAGCAGAACTTAAACTTTGCCTGCTGTCGGTTTACGTGTACTCTTTTCATCTAGGTGTCAACTGTGCATTTCGTTCCTAATTTTGAAGATGCTATTTCCTTACTTCTTTCATTCACTAATGGCATTATGTTATCTTATGTATGATTGTGGTGGGGGCCCCACTTTGACCACCTTACATAGGGGCCCTGTGCAAATACTAAACGTTTTCTCTGGCCCTGGAATGTATGAAAGTAGCCTGTTCACCGTGAAACTGCCTTCATCACAACTGTCTCCTCCGAGTTTTAGGGGGGGTTGTGGAGGCTGTGGACTCCGACAGCAGCGGATGTGGATGGAAGAGGACTGCCACGTCTTCGCCCCTCCCCGCCGGGGAAACTCAAGTTAGGACTGCGCACTGCCCCATAAGAGTCTGCTTTCTCCAACAATAACACGTCAATATCCCCCGAAAACTGTCGGAAAGCAGGAGGCTTCAAATATCAGCGAAGCAGCTCACTTTATTAGTTTGCTAATTTAGTGGGGGCGGACTAATTAGCCCACAAGAGCATCAGAATCAAGTTTACAGTGACTGTTAGCTTTTAACCCCAACTAGCTTAACACGGGGGGGCTCACTGCCGTGTGCAATAAAGGCGACTTTAAAAGTGTGACAATAACAAATAAAAGTCATACGTGCTAACCTTAATAAGTAGATTTAAAACCAAAAAAAACAAGTTTCTATATGAATGCAAAAGGCAGTTAGCATCCCGAGCCGCATGCCACTGAAATTCCATAACATTACATTAATAGGTGTTTCTGTTACTATTCCTGGTTTGGACTGACAACATGTTGTTCATTGCACTTTATATTAACCATTTCGGTGTCAATTTATTCTTTGCTGCAGCTACAAAAAACACCAGAAATGTCCAAACTTTTCATCCAGGTCAACTCAGCTAGTTCTCAGCTAGCTAGCTAACCTAACTTTAAAGCGAAAAAAACAACTGACGGAATTTGACCCACAGGAAGAAGTTGTCGCTGAAGAAAACGAAAAAGGAAGGTGGAAAGATCATCTTTAACTGCAGGTTATCACAATAACCACCTGAAAAGGGCTAGCTATTGTAATCTTATCTGACTCAGGCGTCAATATTTACCTAATCGAGAGCATCTTGTCGTAGAAACGTGTTGCTCCTTTCAACTCAGAAGGGGGTCGGTTCGGTAAACCGGTCCGAAGATGGTCGTGATGGTTCCGTCCTATCTGAGATGTTTCGGTGCACTTTAAGCCATCTGCTGTCAGGGCTGGACTTGAACAAGTCTGAACGCTACGTGCAGATTCACATGCATGCAGTCTCCTGCTACTGGAGACTGTTGGGGGCTGTCGTTTGTAGATGGCAAGGGGAGGTGTTAAGATGTCCTGACCCGTAGCGAGACTGCGATGGATGGAGTATTTTTGGGTTGTAATGGAGAAACTGTGACACCCTTTCACTGTGCCACGTGTTTAAACTGTGCTGCAAAAACTAAAAAAAATCTGCTTCATCACTTTATAAGAAGATCATTTTCATTTAAAAACAAGAGGGTACATGCTTCTGTTCATGGACAACAGTCCCTCTCAAGCTAAAGTTCTGTGTAGTTTTACAATGTTCAAGTTTTAACAGTTTTCACATTCACTCTGATTATTTCTCCAACATTCCTGAAAGGTCCATCCTCCCAACCAAGCCGTGTTTCTGCCTGGAGGGAGGGAATTCCTGCTGCATGCTCAACAGGGTGGAGCTAAGTGTGTGTGTGTGTGTGTAATGCGTGACACACCTTGG
>CAAKHC010019355.1:0-21155 GCA_901007825.1 Macroramphosus scolopax | reverse complement strand
GTGGACCGCCGACGGCAGGAGGCTGGTACGGAGGCAACCGTCTTCATCGTCTGAGTGTGTGCGTGTGTGTGTGCATGTGTGTGTCTGTGTGTGTGCGTGTGTGTCTGTGTGTGTGTGTGTGTGTGTGTGTGTGTGTGTGTGTGTGTGTGTGCATGTATGTGTGTGTGTGTGTGTGGTGGAGGGGACGGGGCAGGTGAAGGGGGGATTTCTAAATTACAGGGTCTGTACAACAAAGAGTCCTGAGAGAAGGAGGGAGAGGAGGAAGAGGAGGAGGGAGAAGGCTCTACCTCTGTTGGCGGAGTTGTCGATTGCTGCAAGAGAGAACGAGGAGGAAAAAAAAAAAAAAGGTTTTAGTTGATGTTAAAAAGACACGAAAGAAACGAGGCTTGAAGTTCACCGGCTGTTTGTTTGTGAACACTAAAACACATTTTGACGAAGGACCAGAAAGCTGGAGGAAGACAGGAGGACGTAGGGAGGTGACGAGCATCCTCGACTGCCTTCGCCTGACACTGACCTCTTTTGAGAGATACCGGGAAGGTCTTGCTATCCGTCCCGTGCTCGTTGGAGACCTCGCAGATCACCCCGTCCTTCATGACCTCGGGCGTGGCCTGCAGGATCACCGTGCTCACCACCTTGATGCCTTCCACTGAGACCGACTGGAGGAGGAAGAGGAAGAGAGGAGGGAAAGGACACAACTATTACTTCTTCTCTGACACTCCGTCTTTGTCCCAGCGAATCGTCCTCCTACCACTTGTTTATTTTTCATATCTCATTCAGATCATTTCACTTGATGAAACGTTTCAATTATGAAGCTGTTTTCTTGAGAAAGTTTCTTTAAACTTGCCTCATCTGCGATTCTCTTTCCAACCACACCACATCAATATCAGACAGTGAGAGGAACACGCTGCTCTCCAGACCCCCGCCAGACGTTTATTTTTCCTCTGTTTCTCTATTTCGTTTGAAGTTTAACATTTGAATCTGAATCCACCAAGAAGTTGCTGTGAAATTGTTTTTTTTTTTCTTGTTTGCGATTGAACTCTGCTTCTATCGCAAACACTTGGCTTCTTGGTGAGTTTTAATGAGCTCTGTTCTCTAAAGGATGACTGAGAGATGTTTTAGTCTGGTGGATTTAATCTGTTTCGGTCTCCGCTGTGGTTTTACCCTCGTACCTCTTTTCCTGACGGCTTCCAGGTGAACTGAGGGGCCGGGGAACCGAAGGCCGAGCACCTGAGAGTCAACATGTCTCCTTCCTTCCCCACCTGTCCGGGAGCCGGAGTCTCGATCATTGGCTTTCCTTGAAAGGGGACGAGAGCAAAGATAAACATGAACAACACACCCCCCATGCCGACCAGATTGAAAGCAACCACACGGGTGGGGAGCGACACCGTCTCGGAGCCGTTCCCACCAACTGTACGATTTCCTTCCTCAGACTAAAACAATCCCCGACACTCCCTAACACTCATTATTGTAATTATCCTCTGTTTGTGTAGTGTCTGCGGTGGTGGGGGGGTGGGGGGGGTTTGGACTGGGAGAAAGAGAAGTACTTACGTTCTATGCAGGATTTTTTGTCTCTTTTCATGACAAAACTTTCACACTTCTAAACGTTTTCTGATAAAAAAGAGTCTCTGTATTATAAATATAATGTATGCATGTATGCAGATGACACTCATAGCTCTCCTGCTTAGGAACTGAAGTTCACAAGTCAATTACAAAGCCGGACATCGACCACCTCAACATATCCAGCAAGGATTGGAGATAGAGGTGCATCTGCATGCTTTGGGACTCCTGCAGTAGCAGGTCTGTGATCTGTGTAGGACAGCGATCAGACACCCTGCAGACCTCTCAGGTCGGCCGGTTCAGGCCCGCTGGAGGTTCTCAGCATCACAAATAACCACGGTGAAGTTATTGTATCTTCTATGCTGCTGACACGTGGAACAAACTGCCAGGAGAGCGAAGTCTTCATACAATACTCTTGTATTATTCGTTTCTGGTGCTTTTGCATGTGTGCACGTGACTTGTCTTTGGCTATGATGACATGAGCTCTATAAAATTGCCTCCACTGATCCCAACGCAATTTAATTTCTTCCGAGTGCATTTCCATGTGCATTCATTTACATGAGTGAGTTACCTTTGACAGAGAGCTGGACGCTGGCGTTGGCCGTCAGTCCTGGCACCGATGGCACGGCTCCAACACACATGTACTCTCCGGCTTTATCGTAGGAGACGTCCTCTATTGTCAGAGTGCCGTCCTGGGAGAGCACCTCCGAGCCCTGGAGGGGAGCATAACATTCAGGAATGAAACCAGCTGCCGGGCTCACGCTATTGGCCCGTTTTGCTCCGTCTTTTTATTCTCCGTGGTGAACATTAAGACGGCGTTGTGGATATCTGGTGTGAAGGCTCGCCCGCTATGCTGGGAATGCAAAGAGACGAACCTTCACACACACACTGTTCCAAACACGGCGATAACAGATCAAAGCTAGTCCTCCACGATGTGCACCTGTCTCTTGCAATTCCTCTCCACTTCTTCTCAAAGCAATCCTTCCCTCTGAGTAACAAAACCGTCTTCTACACGGAAAAAAAACGGACCCTGGAGACACAACACTCAGTACAAAGACTTGAAAACAGGGAGGAACACTCCGCACATAACAAGTGGAGCAGCCGGGGAAGAAAAAAAAAATGGTACCATGCTGATTTGTGGATTTTACGGTGTCATAATGTACAAAATGACTTCAAATAGACTATCAGTACAAACACAGGCTCTTTTCTTTGGTGTGTTTACTGCCAGGAAATATGACACGTGAATTGTTTGTGGAAGAGAAAGACAACAGGAGGGGAACATCAACATCTCGCTGCCGTTTACCGGTGACTCCACATTTTTTAATGCCTATTACCGTCAGATGTTGTCGGTCTGGCATGTCTGCACCACTCAGATGTTTCAAGATGTTTCAGGTTACACGAGAGAGATTCATCCTGTTACAGAATACACCGTATCTAATCCACACTGCATTTGGATCCTGAACAAGGTAACTATATTATACAGTATATGTGCGTGATGCCGTTAAGGACACACACTTTGTTTCTCGTTCGCACACTGGACACAGTGTCTGCTCTCCAGTTGTTGGCATTGGACACGACACAATGCAGCCAGTGTAGCAGAGCCACAATGAGAGACGACCCAGAGGCTCCGGTGTTGTGTGGCAGCTGCACGCTAAGTTGGTTCTATATCGTATTACAGTAAAAACTCCACTGATTTAAAAAACGTCCAAACAAGAGGATCTGATCAGGATTTAATAATACAATATGTAGGACGACAGGCTTGAAGCTTCTGCTCTGAAAGGATTCTGGGGACACCTGAGCAAAAGGGTCAAAGAAATGAGGGCATGCAAGCTGACAGAGTGCAGCAGCAAACCTTCTTCCATTGGACTGTGAAGGCGGCGGACGCCTTGGTCTTGCACTGCCACTCCACCTTCTCTCCGAGCTTGGCGACTTGAGGTTCAACGGGGGTCACGCTCACCGGGTCCATGTCTGACGGAAGGAGGGGAAGGCATTTCAGAGAAGAGATAAAGACACGTGAAAACCCCCGAAGAGGTGCCACCTACAATCAAAAGCTCTCTGATCTAACAACCGTGTAATACGGCTCTTACGGTGGCCATTATGAAATATATTTTTTTTTGTAAGTACAAAGCTAAAGCACTTCCTCTGAAGTTAAGCCCATTTCCAGGCCCGAGCTAAGCCTATTCCATGCTATTTCCAGGATATCGCCCCTTAATGTGGGCGATAAGATCAAATTAGGGAGTGTGGTTGGGATAACATTAAAGTAACAGATGAACTGTGCGAAATGAAATTGGCTATCGTGCAGGCTGAGGGGATTCCGGTAAAGCTCATTTCATTCTCACCCTTTTTAATTCTATGATTCACTGATGAAAAGAAAAGAGGCTCTCCGCAAGGTGAAGCTGCACAAACAAGAAGATAAATTGTTCCCGTGAATGTGCCGCCGGCGTACTCACAGTGGACGGCGAGGGTGATCTGCCCGCTCAGATCGGCGTCCAGGTTGTCGAAATCTGTGGCCTTGCACTTGTACACGCCGGCGTCGGTGCGCTTGACGGATTTCAGCATCAGAAGGCCGCCCTGACCGTTGATGTCTTTATCCTGGAGGTGGAAGGAGGATTTACAAAGAGAGAGGGACTCAGTGGAAGAGAATTACAAGGAGTATCTGGTGTTTGGAAGCAAAAGCAGAACAAGACTTTTACATCTTTTGTGAAGTCGAACTCCGGCTGGGGGTTTCCGTCCGTCTCACACTTCATGGTGACGGCGTCGCCCTCTTTCACGGCGTCGGGGTTGAGCAGGGTAAAGGTCGCCGTCTCCGAGGGGTCTGGACGGACATGAACAGACAGGGAACAGGTGAACATTCCTCCTTTGGATCCACTTCCACAGTTATACTGTACATCATCAATCAGGGATCTGCGATGCATTCCAGAGGAGGCTTTCCCAGCACCTCCTCTTCACTCTGCTTCATCCATCCTCAGACTTCCAAGGCATACTTGCAATTCAACAAAGTGAAGATGGAACATTCGACGGGCAAAGAACTTAAAGATCGATTATAAAATCCCAGGAATTTGTGTCTTTTGGAAAGAATACAACTGATGAGCCATGAAATACGAAACCATATTACACACAATTTGAACATAAATTCTTGCACTGAAGTCTTTGTAAAGTCTTTGTTTTGTCTCTACAATGGCCTTTGTTTTCTTTGCCTGGTCTTGATTGCTTCCACTTCGTGCAGCAGGAGGCTCACTGGGCTGATAAGACACTTCCTTGATAATGAAGTCGATAGCTTGCAGAGGTCAGATGTCACAGAGTTGTTCCATCTAATCACTGACACTTAAAAAGAGTGACATTGCGAAAACTCGCGTCTGATGGAAATGTTTCCAAATACTTTCACTTCCTGTTACGTCTCCAGGACAACTACAACTTGTTCGTATATTGTGCTCATGAACTCTTGTGTTTTTTTCTTTTAATATTATTTGATGAGCCATCATCAACCTGCCAAGGACTGCAGATATAAAATAAATAAAATAAAATAAAATAAAAACAAAAATAAAAACAAAAATAAAAACAAAAATTAAAATTAAAATTAAAATTAAAATTAAAATTAAAATAAATAATTAAAATAAAATAAAATAAAATAAAAAAAAATAAAATAAAATAAAAAAATAAATAAAATAAACTGAAGCTCGACTGGTTGAAGACCTGCAGCCCCCCTGTCCCGTCTCTCCACTCACAGTTTAGGTTGATGGTGATGGGGTCAGCCTTCTTCTGCTTGATCACATCTCCTGGCATGCTGTACTCCACGGTGCACTGGAACACCGAGTCCTTGTCCGCTTTGCTGGGCTGCATGTACAAAGTGCTCTTGATGGTGTAGAGACCCGAGGCCTCCTTCACCACGGAGGGAATCATGTAGGTCTCTGACAGAAAGGAGGGACGATGAATATATGGTAAACCGAGTTCAAAGGATCTACTGAGTTAAAGGTCAAGTGTTGGGATGAGTGCAGCGTTTCCTCTGCACTGTGTCACATATTTTAATCACGGCATTGCCTTAACTCTCCTTAATATAACATTTAATGGGACACGCACTCTCTTTCCTGTCCTTGACCTCAGGGAGGGGCTGGTCATCTTTAAACCAGATGATCCTCGGCTGAGGATGTCCGTTCATCGTCACACAGGTACCGATCTGATGCAAGCACAAACACAGGAAGAACGTTGAAAATACGGGGCTCCTGTGTTTATACAGACTTCGGAAATATGCACTCCCATGTAGGAAGCGCGCACACACACAGTTCCATCGAAAGTGCAGACACACCTCAGAGCTGGAAGTTTCTCCCGCAGTAATGGCCTGGCTTGACGGCTTTTTTAGGTCCGGCTTCTCCGGAGCAACTGAGACGGGAAGATAGAAGGGGGAGGATGAGTTATTACATGATTAGGATTCAGAGGAAGGAAAACATTTAACTTTAACCCCGAGACACAAACACACACACACACACACAAGCTCCCCAACCAACCCGGCATGCCTGCTGACCTTGTTAATTAAGTTGAGCAGTAAATATCCTGCCTCTCATTATACCACTGTGACCTGGTTCACATGAGCTGATAAGGGTCAAACCACGAGAAACACTCCCTCTCTCTCTCGCACACACACACACACACACACACACACAGCTACAAGTGTGAGTGCTCATCTTTGATTTCTCTCCCTCAGCTCAGTTGTTCACATGCAAGGTCGCGCTATCACTGGCAGCTGTCGACCGCTTAAAAAAATAAACAGAGGACGGGTATTTCTCTCTGCCTCACTCGCGAGAAAATACAAAAGACTCGGAAATTGGTGGCGGTTCTAGTTATATTGTGTAATAAAGGCCACTGAGTGAACAGTACATTCTCTATATCATATTCAACTGCATCTCCATGGTTACAGGCTTGTATGTTGTGTTGTTTAGCAGGCACGCTGTTTACTCTCTACCCTCGTCTTCCTCTAGAGAGGGAAGCCGGGCTATTATTGCTGCAGCTCAGCCCTCCGGAGACCTCATAACTCAGTCCTTTAAAGCAAAGGCATGACAGACACCGTCTAATTCACTCCCCAGAGGAGTCAAGTGGTCAAACCAAGACAGGGAATAACCGCCGCTCTGTGAGACGGGCTGAGTGCGTCTAGAAAAGACCACTGACGAGGAGCTCTTCATCGCGGTGTTGTCAAACACAAACGACTCGCCCATTCACAATTAATGTCTTATTTTATGAGACTGGTTTAAAAACCCTCAGTGCCTCCGAGTACATCAAATGTTAATGGATAACGTGCAGGCGCTTTTTCAACTCAGGTCTTAACTAAAGAAACTTCTGCCCCCCCGATTTAAAGTGATGGATCAGAGCGTTCCAACATGCAAATGAATCCCATTCATTCTGGTGGGGCCGCTAAACGCTGGAAGGATGATTGATGTCTGTTCAGGGGTTTGCTGTGGGAGGTGCAAGGACACGGAGGGTCAGCCCCCCGGCGCCTCGGCGATAAATCTGAGCCGTTATTAGGGCGAGATGTATGAGACATGACAGGTGGGATTGAACTATTCATCAATTGTGTCAAGAGTGATTAGATTGTGGTTAATTGACCTCTGGGGAACTTATCAAAGGAAATTGATAAACCCTCAACTCTTAAGTGCAACTGCACATGATGAAAAAATATTAGCTGAAGTCGTCTCTGTTTTTGTTTTTGACACATACGTGCAAATGACATCTTATATTTTATTTATATAGAAAGTGTCGTGCTTGGTTTTATTTGTGCAAACTGCACTGCATCATGGGTAAAGAGCATTAGGACAATTAAGGCCACGAAAACACACGCAGATCTGATTAATGTGGGAAACCTTTAGCAGCAGTGACAGTAAGAAGCCAACAACTGAGGATGGGGGCTTTAACAACGGTCTTATTGAGGTCTGATGAATGTGACTCACTGAACACTTTGAGCATAGTGGCGCCTTCTCCGACGCCCGCAGCTCCAGCAGTGACCATGCAGTAGAACACGAGCTCATCAGAGGGTTTAACCGAGGTGATGGTCAAGGTGAAGTCCTCTCCGATGGTGACACGGCCGGTCAGAGGGGTGCTGTTGTCGCTCTTTCCCTCCCCGCCCTGGGAGCGGAACGCTACCCTCTTCCTGGTTCCTTGCTCCTCCTGTGGGAAGAGTGTGGGAGAGGAACGAGATGTCTCATTGAGATTTATTATCTCTTACGGCCAAGACAGCAGCGATGAAAACAAACATCCAGACACAGAAGCTACAACATAAACAACACAAACAGAGAGACGGATAAGGTAGAATAAAGAATGAATGTCAACCAGGATACTCACGATGTACCACTCCACCACGGTGTTGCTCGACGGGGGTGAGACGACGTACGTGCAGGGCAGTTTGGCCGTGTCGTCTTTCAACACCTCCACTTTAGGAGCCACCTTCACGTTCACGGCTTCACTGCAGACTGCAGGAGAAAACACAGAAAGAGCATTGGAGTTAAACATGGAGGAAGCCAGCGGGATGACAGTAAGATCTAATGGTACGGCGCGGCAAGGAGGAAATGTTTAGCATTGTACATAAACCCGTTGGTGAAGGACAGGAAGACAGAAGTAAAGTAAAGGCAAATAATAAAACTACAGCGACTACAAGTTGCCTTTGTGTTTGTTTAATATCCACAAGGCTTTCAACTGTTCAAACACCGAGTGGCGTCCATTCCACTGGAATACGCCTTCTCCTGCAATGCCTTGGGTAGTTCGCACTCCTCACACACACACACACACACCTCGTGCACGAGCGGCACCGCCAGGCCCGGGTCTGTGATGGCCCGCCCTCGCTTTTTAAAGCATAGCGCCCTCACTGTAAACACATGTGCATACTGTAGACACACATCCGTGCGTATGCTCGCACAATGCGGCACAGATCCGCAGCTGTGATGCTCCAGAGATGACAACTGCCGCCGGGGTGATGCCAGAGGGTAATCCCACGGACCACACATGCAAAAACACACACGCACACACACGGTCTTTCATTGTTGAATAAGCAAACAATAAGCATTTTCAGAAAGGCATATTTTCCAACTCCCACTAACAGAGCAGTGGATTATGCTGCAGGTGTTTTCTGGACATTATGACGTCTGTTTTGCGTGACTCTCTGCAGCCTCTGTGAATCCAGACTACGGCAGCTGTTCTCCATAAAGGAGCGAGTTACCAACTTTCAAAGCCACCTCTCAAGCTCTGCAGGAGTATTACTCCCGTAGAGATGAATGAGCAGCAGTAAAAACTGTTCAGAAAAACCTGAGGGGAGCAGGAAGGCCCCGTGTATGTTTATCCTCCACATTAAGACTCCGTGTCCCATATCTCAACGAGAGCACGCAGCTAGCGAGCGAGAAAGACCCAAACTAGCTCCTATGGGAACAGGCATGAAGATAAATCACTGCACACAAGTAGTTCGTACGCAAGTTTGACAACTAGATTGTCGACTTCTCAATCCCGAGGTAGAAACGCTGTAAAGCATACCCAAATTTACTTTACTCCAACAGAGCAATACTGTATTTAAAAAGACTTGAAAGCAGTGACTATGAGCTCATTAAAAAAATAGTTACTGAGGTATTAAATCAAATGAAACGTCGGGCTTCTCTTCTGCGACCAGTGGAGCCGCCCCCTGCTGGCCATCAGTAGTAATGCAGGTTCACTTAGGGGTTCACTCTTTTGGACAGTTAGAAACACAAAACAAGTGAGGGTGAAACTGCCAAATAATCTTTATAATCATTGAGCAGAGTATCAATAAAGTAAATCATCGACATATTGACAGCATAATTAATAATAGTCTTATATGGACGTATATGAAAGCTATCGGCTACATCGCTCACGCACTCATTATGGAATGAAGCAATAGTTACAATATGTTACTGTAGTTTCACACGAAATCTATAACTAGAAAAGAATGTGTATGTTTGGTAAATAATGGATGCAGGAGAGGAGCTACAGTAAACAACCACTCAACAACACTTCTCAGAAACTTAAATATCATTAAATGCAAGAAATCTACACTTCAAATATTCATATTTGGGAACCCAGTTGTTGCTAATGAACCACCCAGAGATATATTCTGTACAACATAAATGAATTATGTCGTCAATTTCTGAACTACAAAATCCACACGTAAATAATTGATGTGCTGTGAGGAGAGTGGAGGAGGACGGACGTCGGGGAATCACAGTTGTTTGACAGGCGAGTATTAATAACACAGCAAAGAAAACGGGGGAGGAATGATGAAAGAGTGTTTGCTAAAAATGTCTTTAAAAGAGATGAGAGGAGCTGACGGAGGCGCGGCCACCTTGTTATCGCTCGTCCGGTGAGGGAGAGGAGGGAGGGAGGAAGGCACGTATAGGAGGGGATAACAAGGAGAGCTGTCGGGAAACACACACTGTGGCTGCTCGGTGCGTCGGACAAAAGTGTGCTTATGTGTCCATGAGACATTCCACCGGGGTCAGACGCTACAATTCACCAGCACCCACAAAGCACACGGGGGGTCAAAGGTCAGCCAAGCGTTGACAGTGGATGAAACAATCTTTATGGCCCTCTCCCCTCACAATTTACTTTCCCCCACTTCCCATGACTCTAATTTTATCCCACAGTTTGTTTTCTTCATGTAGTTTTCCTCACATCAAACATCCCTCTCTCTCTCTCTCTCTCTCTCTCTCTCTCTCTCTCTCTCTCTCTCTCTCTTTATGTTCTGTTATTCCTGTTCCCCTCCGCTCAGCAGCTCTCAAGTGGAAGTCACATTAGCTTTACAAACTGAGTCTCATGTTCCGAGTTTGTCGGAGGGATGCAACCCGGGAAGAGAGAAAAAAAAAAATCCTCATCTGTTTCCGCGCCAACACAAACAGCGAAGCCAGACGAGCAAACGTCCAAGAATGTGTGAGTAAACGAAGCGCTGTGCTTTTAGGCAGCACTCAGGATTTAAGGGTCCCAGTGAGTGCTGCATGGGAAGAATACACACTCACACACACACACACATACCACATTAAATCAACTGACCTACTGGCACACGGAGAGAGAGAGAGTCCAAATCTTAACACAGTTAATCAACTTATTAGATGTTTTAGAAAACTCAATTTGTTAGAATTCTCAGGGAGTTCTTCCTCCGACATAACTCCTTACATGTTGGAAGAAACCGAAGGCGTGGGATAACATCGGGGGAGGGGCCAATGTTCCCCCCTGATGTCTTCACATTTTCCAGGTAGCTTAGCTGTGATTGCGAATCGACGCCAGTGACGGCTGATTGATCGGCAATAAGTTAATGTGGATCCCATTTGCTAATGAGTTGGCAGAGTTTCACAGTGTAGTACGTTAATTGAATTATATTTTTTCTATATTCATGTGTGTGTGCGTGTCTCCTTTATTTTCTGTATGCAGATCAACATCATCAGGCGAGGTCTCAGTCTATCTGATCTAATGGTCTCCTATTGTTTCCCCAGTAGTCTTCATCCGTCTTCAACTATTAAACTGCGTTAGTCACTCAACACTGACGACCTTCACGTCCTGTGGCACCGAAATAAAAGTGTGCAGTTCATTTTTCAGTCTCCTGCACAAAAACTGCTGGACAAGGCGGAATATAATTAAACCTGCTGACCATCAATCAGTCAGAAGGTGTCGAGGTGTTAACGCACAACAATCAACCGGGGATGTTTGGATGGCTTTATGATCTCATCCCATGTAACACGTTTGTTTTGTTGCCGGGGTTTGATCGGTCGCTACTTGCACGTAAACAGAGCTACCGAGAGCCACTTAAAGCGCCGCTGCGGGCTGTGAATCTATACGGTCGGAGTGCATCAGTCTCACTCCTTTTGTCTCACATCTCTCGGTGTCACTCGGAATATGTTTTGTTCTGGCGCGATCTATCACTTCTGTGTTTTACACACGAGGCAGCTGGACGGACAGAGCAGGCCAATTAAAGCCTAATTAGCGAGTCCTCTGTCCAGTCTGAGCCTAGAGCAGAGTGTGTGTGTGTGTGTGTATGTATGTGTGTGTGAGAGAGATTGTGAAAGAAATAAAGAAAAAGGGGGGGGGGGTTGGATGGCGGGGGACCAGCTACATGGGGGTCTCATTAGCTGACGCAGGCCAGATAATCGGATTTAGCCAAAGAGAGGGAAAGTGTTAGGTGGTGTGTGATCGGGTAGAAAGACAGATGGGAATGAGACGGTCAGGCTGTGACCTGGGCACGCAAACACACACACACACACACACACACACACACACACACACACACTCACATCCTCACTGCTTTATCTATAATGCATGTGATATTTATGAGCATCTGAACTTCACCAAAGAGCTACAGTTAAGTACAGAGCCTGTAAAAGATAAAAAAGAAGAAAGATCCAAATCTGCAGTCAAAGCAGCGTGGCAGAGTGGAGGAGACCCAGAGAGCTGTGTCAGTCCCACATCTCCTGAAAAGTTAATGCGAAACCATCTTCAAAACTCTCCGTCTGTCTCCTACTGCAGTTTCTCTTCGACCCGAGGATCACGTCTGTTTCACTCTTGCTCACACACACACACACACAGAAACAAGCGTGGCGCCCCCTCATTATGAAAAAGGAACCAGCTGGATCCTCTCGCCTGTCCTCTTTTCCTCTCCTGTTCCCCCCCCTACCCCTCACCTACTGTCGTATTCTGGACATCAAACCAGGAGCCTCTTTTTATCCCCCGTTCTCAAAGAGCATTCTTTAATACCCAGTGCACAAACTCGCCGCGTTGTGTGTGTCTGCCTGCGTTCGAAAAGCAAGACAGAGGAAGGAGAAAGAATTAGAATGCAGGACGGAAAAAGACGGAGAGACTCCGAAAGGGCAGAGTGAGGGAAAGAAAGGGAACAAGCGGGTGTGTGTTTGTGTAAACCGAACTATATGACTGTCACCCAGAAAGTCTTTCCATCAAGCCACCCGAAGCGTCTCCTCGCTAACCCAAACAGAGCCTGGAGAGTGATGAATATTCTGGGTAGCTTTCATTCAGGTCTGCTGCGCACCTGGATGATGGTGCTACGGGTGCGAGAAAGGTGTGTGAGATTAAAGACGAGCACCGGCGCCAACACTGTGACGAGGGGACGCTAGGAGGCGAACATAAAGAGGAGGTATCGGATGGGTGAAGAATGTCTCTGGGCGTGTATACAATGTATACGCGAGCGCGTGACTCCAAACAACCTTGGCCGCTAACAGGATTAGCGTGTCGGGCTGTTGGCAAAGCAAACAGAGCTCTGCAACAGATGACATAGCGTCACTGTCAGGGAGGGACGGAGTCACCTACTGCACAAGGTCAACGACGCCATTTAATCATCCCTCCCGACTAATCAGCAAATATGTTTAGATTGGGACTTCCACCTTCTTTTTCTTTGTTTCGCAGCTTCGCTTATGAACATGCACAACTGACAGTGCCCCCCCCTCTGAAATGTGACGAGTCGGCAGAGATCAGCAGCAAGTAAGCTAAAAAAAAAAGCCTTGATCCTCGCCCCCCCTTCACAAAATGAATGAAAGAGTTGAGTAGAACAACGACGAACATGTGCAACATCTTTATCTGGTGGTGCAGCGGGTGCAATGAATCCACAGGGACCTCCATGGCAGGACTGTTGCGCAACGTGACAGCAAAGTATAAATTTGGTTTCACTTCCACCGCCTGCTCGGACGCCCGCTATCACCACAAACAGGAAGTGCCCAGCTACCGTGGTCACGGTGGGCCAGTACGTGCGGGTACAGTCGTGGATGTCGGGTGTGGCAGAGCGCCCTCGCGCTGATAATGCAGGATACTCAGTATTCATATTACTCTGCACGCCCTGCCAGATGGGCCGAGTTCCCACCGCTCAGCGGGGTTCGTTTAGGTTTCATTCTACTGAACTAACTTTATCAGGATCAGCTATGACGTGGAAAATTAAACTGGTTATTACAGCCAAGAAGGCAACGTTAATGCAACGTGGTTAAAACTCCTGCATGTTGTTAAAGTACCGCGTTGCACTGTGGAGAAGTAAAGCTGGTTAGGTTGGTTCCATTTGAGTTGACCCTGTTCATATACAGCATATGTAGTCAGGCCGCTGTAGACTACAGCTACTGTATTATAAATGTGTGTGTGCCTTGGTAGGAGTCAGGCGGGCTGCCAGTATTAGGGTGGGTCCATGTAAGGCCTGAAGTCAGTCAACGCCTGGCTGATGAGACAGGAACAGGTGCAGCGCAGGACCAGCAGCTGCTGCAAAACACACACACACACACACACTCACACACTCGTCAACAATGAAAGCCACATGGAGGGGGCAAATGTGAAAGACAGGCACGGACAGGGCGGAGGAGGATGTTCCTTATAGGGGGGGATAAAGACATTAAACACTACTTATAGAATCGTAGCCTAAAACAAACCGATGCAGCGTTTCCTCTGTCTGTTTCTCTGTTTACTTCGACAGGTCAAGTAGATATAGCCGCTGGTATTATTGTTCTTCTCGGCAGGAGCTTGTATCTGATGCTACTGTAATTGGAAACACACTATCATTTACTGGAATCCTCAGAAGGGAGTGAGCGAGGATGAAACTCGACAGAATCCGGAGAATCCGGAAAGGGTGCGTCGGGATATGAAACGTACAAAAAATGCATTACATAATATTTTCTGTAATACATCCTTTAATAGAAAAGTCCTATTGGAAAAAACACGAAAAAAGAGTCGCGCCGTTGTGCCACGTCGCTACCAGGATATTTAATATCCTGTTGCAGTGAGGGTCGGATCCTGTGCCGCTCGTACTGTGTACACAGATATTAATATACAGTATGTCCGCTATGAAAGTTTAAAAATATCCTGAGCATCATATTAATAACAGTATACTGGTTTTAAGACTTCAGACTCCTTGATCTTTTAACAGATGTGGGTGGTCGTGCTTGCAAAGCGTTTGCTCTTTGTAATCCTTTTTTTTTTTGTGTTTGTTTACGAAGTGCCTCCATGCTCGAGCTGCGCGCCCTGATAAATCTTCCCCCCTGACGATTCCTGTTCATTGCTTTTATTTTCTCAATTCAATCGTCACAAAAAAAATAAGATATTAGTGATTTAAGAGAAACATTTCCTGATTCATTCACAGTTGAGCAAACCAGAGTTTGACTGTGATCAAATTCGTGAGAACTCGTCCTCTTTGAAGATTGTTTGCCACGTAACTCTTGGAAGGCAGAACTCTAAAGCGCCAATTACAGCAATCAGAGGATCAGATTCGGTCTCTTAAATCTCATTGAGCTTCACAGGCCGGTCAGAAAGCTTCAACAGTCATGAATCTGAGTCCCAAGCAGCTAAAAGGCCTATTGTGCTTCAGAAGATGGTATCTGTGCCTTTAATTGGAGTCCCAGAAAAAAAAAATAATATTTGCTTCTTTTCTCGATAGAACTGGGCGCCCTCATTTCCGATGGATTTCCTGTGTGTGTTTTACGAGGGGATACGTGTGATATCGGTTTGCAGCTGGCAGACGGGGCGTCTCGATTAAAGGTGAGATGGACGGATCCCGGATGCGCCGATGTCTCATGCGGCTCCGTTGCGCCGCAATTACAGGATACGGAGTCGTCTGTCTGACTGCCTGTCTGGACTTGTACAGAAGAACCACCTGAGCTGAGATATATAAAAAAACAAAACAAATGACACCTGGAACCCTGCTGCAACACACACACACACACACACACACACACACACACACACACACTCAGTCAGGACGCAGCTTGTTGTTGGAGGTCGTCGGTGTCTTTCACCGCTTCGCTCTTTTTATTGGCACTAAAACCAAACTGCTTCTATGCGTCTCGTTCGGGGGAGGGAAGATGGGACACGTTAGAAATAACCTAAATGTAACCTTGCAATGTTTCCTTTAAGCACTCCGAAGTCTTTAGCCTCCTCTGTCGAGCTCTATCGACCTTCTCGCATTTTGTTTCTTCAGCTTGCGTCTGTATGTAAAGCACGTTTGACCGAAGCTGATTTGATTAAACGGAAACACTTTAATCCGGATTCATGTGTTGAACTCCGATAAAAGAGGACGGAGAGACAGAGGACAGAAGGAGTTTATGGCTGATGTTCCCGGGTACTCGGTGTTGACGTAACGCAGCTGAGGCAAACATAAGGCTGTTAGCAATTAGCTTGGGTACGCGTCAGTCTCCTCCGCAGCTATCAACCCGGCGTTATTAACACCTGAGCATCCTACTCGATGCAATAAAAGGCAGAACCCCAAGTTATAGTCGTTCAGTGACTCCGCCAGCCGGAGTGGGTGTAGTTTTATTTATGTACGACAACCTGTGTTGTGCTCGACAAACAGAGTGCAGGGCGAAGACGTAACATCACAGTTGCGACAGATAAATCGCAGCTTTACTGGTGTGTGTTGTGTCATCTTGTGGCACTTTAGGGGCTCAAGTCAAACAGTGTGAAGTGGGCGACAAGGTCGGTCTCTCACACACTCTTTTGTCCCGCCGGGAGATTCTCCCTCGCGGGTCCCGTCGCCTTGGCAACGGGGTGAGAAGTCAACCCCGTTCAAACACGGAGTTTAGAGCCGTGTGGGTCAGTGAGTGTGTCTGTGTGCGCGCGGGTGTGTTTGTCCTCTTCGAGCGTGAGCCGGTGAGTCTGGAGAGGAAAATGAGGACGAGGATGTCGGAGTGGGGAAAAGTAGAACGAGCAGAATACTAATTCGCGCAGCTGACTTTGCAGCGTTCAGCAGGAAGCAAGCGAGGGTTGAAAAAAAAAAATTCTCAAGATGTTTAAAACAGAGCTGCGAGTACACGAGTCCTCCGAGTTCGAGTGCGTCTGCAACAATTAGCTTTGACGTATCGTCTCGATGATAAAACCAAAGGATTCTCTGAGTGTCCTTCTCCATTAGAGTTAAATTGAACTCATCCCTCAAACAGAACATCAGGGCCATTCATGAAGTTGATATCTTTAACTGGAGACAATCTAGTGTCGTTATTATAAACGAGTTACCACAACAAAAACCGAGTGTCTCTCTCGTAGTCAAGGGCAGATTTATGACTTCATACTGTTGTGGTTGTTACAGTCAATGCCATGCGAGCCCTGATAGAAATATCAAGTGGAATTTCATTACTTTTCAAATCAAAGGGCAAAAAAAAAGAAAGAGCCGGCCAATTACCGCACGACGACTCCTCCTGGACACCTTTCATTTTCGGGAGGAACTCAATTTGCTGAGAGAGGCAAAGGCGAGAGAGTGTGTGTGTCCTGATCGACTGGGAGGAAACCCAATCACTGGATGTCGAAGGGGCAGAGATGAGGAAAAGGTGTTAATATTTAATGTTTCGGGGGCCCCCCGAATACGGGCCTCCTTTCCTCTTCTCCCTCTTCCTCCCGCCCCCGGCGCTCCAATTAAGACACTCTGTCCTTTTCTTCCCCCCCCCCCTTCTCTCCCAATCTCTCTCTCGCTATTCCCTCCATCCTTGGAACACAGCCGCTGGCTAGAGAAGTAGAATTTAGAAGCAAGACCGAAGAGGAGGCAGGAATAGGCGGAAGAAACGAAGGTGGAGGGGTTGGACTTGGATCGCGATATGCAAAGTCGAGAAGAAGTTCAGTGGGACGGGAGCCTGAAAAAAAGGAGAAACCAAATGCATGCAGGGTAAAGAGCCACCGAGAGCCCTTATAGAAAGAGGAGTTTAAATTGGAGCAAAGGAGAAGAGGTGAGATTAGCGAGGGAGAAGAGGGTCCCCCGAGTCTTCTTCATTCCCCCCCTGCCTCCACTTATTTATCGAGGTAAATGACTTGCTTTAATGGGCCGGCCAGAATGATGTGCAGTGTTTTCAGAGGCAATCTGCCTGCATACGTCGCCGCAGTTTCCATAATGGGTTATCATAATGAGCTGCATTCTATGATGAGAGAGGCAGCGAAGATTATAGAATCCTCTCAGGACCCCGGTGAGGGCTGCAAGGCCCGGCGAAGATGATGGATGGATGGATTGATGGATGACAAAGGGACCCGAGCAGCAAGCTGGTGCAGTCGAAAACGCAGTTAACCTTCGACTTGACGTCAGCGAGCGTTTCATGCTACAGGACGGACAGATCGGCGCTCTGCTGCCGTTGTTTCAAAGCGAATAGAACTATTGACACATTCGTCATTCAGAGTCGAAGCGGATTGCGAGGAGGGAGGAGAAAAGAGGAAAGGCTGACTCGGTATAAATAAGGGGAGAGACATTACGGCTGCAGCCAATCTCGCTAAAAGGGTTAGCGGACAAAGTGCTGCCGCCTCTTTCTCTCTGTCACTTCCCCTCTCTGTCTTTTCCTTGAATCAATTATTTCCAAAGTAATTTCCAAGCATCAGTGTGCAGATAAATACTCGGCGCAGCTCTTATGTCCATTTACCGTAATCCGAACCCACTGGAGGATGTCTGTTGACCGTTGCATTTAGTGTGTGTGTATAAGAAAAGACTAGTTTCTTTACACTGTTTGAATAAGATTAAAAAATGCAAACCGAGGAAAAAAAATCGGTTTGAGATGAGTTGTAACGGGAAGACGAGGTCAAATCAGGCCAGCGTGCAGACACACTACCAGAAATACACAACCACACACACACACACACATAAACTGAGGCCGAAGCACGCTGTCCTGCCAAGCCGAGTGTATTTCTGACTGCAGACCGGATGAATGTCAGGTCCTATTTACAGTATGATGAGTGTTACATTCACAAACGCAGCGAGTCACGCGCACAAACACACAAACACACACAAACACACACAAACACACCTGCCCGGCCTTCATATCTCAGCGGCTCGACTCCTCAAACAAAACCGCCGCCGTCTCCCGCCGACTTGTCTCACCCAGGTGTTTTGTTGGCCTCGACAAAGGGGTGCGTTCCCTGGTGAACGGGGTTACACACACACACACACACACGCACACACACACACACGGACTCCCACAAGCTGAGGCAAACAGCGACCCATTCAGTAAATAACACAGGGATGCGACTGTACTCCGCTTCCTTGTCTTGCTCCTCGGGAATGTAAGTCGGGGACTTCTTCCACCATTAAACTGCTTAATCAGAAAACATGTTTTGGAGGTTTCACACATACAAACTGACGATTTAACACTTAAAAAATCGGAGCTTTGAAAAAACACCCCTGAGGGCGGATCGATGTCTTTTATTTTTTTTGCATTAATAATAGAAAACAGATGTTTCTCTCTCTTCTCTTAAAACGTTCTCAACACAGGAATATCGTTTTCCATTTGACTTCCACTGTCGTGGGCAGTTACACGTCCGTGTGTGCTGATGTGGCTCTGATGATTTGTGATTACATCACCAGGACGCCAGCTGGTGTTCAGTTTCTGTGTTCTCCAACAGAAGCTTCTGCAGCTGAGGAGATGATTTCGGTGAAGACGAAGAAATGTGACGCAGCAGTTAAAGTTGAGTCGGGTTGCAGGGTGCAGTCACGTCCTCCGGGGAGGTGCACATCAGGCACCGCAGCTACACTTCTATCTATCCAACACACGAGTAGAGTTCCACCTTTACTGGGAGTTTGGTTGTGATGAACCAACAAAGTGCTCCCTGACATTCAGGAGGTTTGAAGGCTTCAGACAAACTGTCCTCTTCTTCAACCACATGTTGGCTTTGAGGTCAGTTTTGTTCCTTTGGCAAAGGAAAAAGGGACCAAATGAAGCTGTTCCTCCTTTTGATTTGGAACGTCTCCGCAGGCTCGGCTGCTCATGAACACGTCCACAGAAATCTGCATGTTTCAGATTCCGCTTGTGTTTGTAGTCCTACTTTTCCCACATTTGCATTTAAATGTTTACACTCTTCTTTGGTACGTTTTTCATAAAACCTCCTTTTCTGCTCCGATTAAGCAGAATCCCTCCCTGCATCCTCTCTCTCTCTCTCTCTCTCTCTCTATCTGACTCGCCCTCTTTCACCGTCTTTCCTCCTTCGCTCTCTCGTTTCTCCACGACGGCTCGGTGGCTCTCTGCCCGTCTCATTTAGAAACAGTCCTCCCTTCACGTTTAATGAGTCTTCATTTTGTCAGAAGAGAGCGAACCATCTCCGCTCCTTCAACTGACAGCAGCTCCCTCTCGAAGCCTCCTCTTAACACCCTCACGGGACCGCACGAGAGGAACTGAAATAGAGAGAAAATGGGTGCAACAAATGGATATCCACTCTCCCCATTAGCCTCCATTATCAGCAAGCATCATTTCATAACTAGCAGCTAACAAGGCTCCGGTGAATGTGCGCCCCTGTTGTGTGTCTTGGTGGAGTTGGGACACACAAACGTGGTGTGGACAGCTCGGGAACCTCGGAGGATCGACCTTCTTTGTGTCCAAACTGAAATACGAGAGCACTTGCTGCATAAAAGGGGGTCTTATAGGGGGGTGAGGGATCTCTTAGGGGGCCGGTCAGCCGGGCGTGACAAGCCGGCACGGCTGTAATGAGATAACAGACCGCTGGAGTATCTGTCAAATTATTCCCCCTTTCTTTCCTTTCTCTTCATCACTTATCCGTTTCCTGTTTTCCTATCCGTCCACCCCTCCATGTTTTTTTTAAACAGGCCATCGTGCCCGGTCGGCTTTTTTTAAGCCCCCCGTGTACGGCCCAGATAGAGGGATAGAGAGGAAGGGGTAAACATGCTGCCGGGGAGATGCGGCCGAGGAGAAAAGAAAAAGGGCACGAGAGTGTGGAAACGAAAAGCTTGGAAAAAGGAACGCTTTGGAAATCTCGGTTGAATTCGAGGCCGCGGCGAGGAGAAGAAAAAGGGCACACTTAGGAGACAGAAAGAGGGCGGACATGGAGTAATCAAAGGAAAGAGAGAGAGAGGGTGTACACAGTATGGGTCACTGCCTCCAGACAGGCAGGGCAAAGCTTACCTCCACTCCTCCGCCATCACAAAATTACCCCTGCACCTGCCCTCCGGCTCTCCTCGCTCCCCCCCCCCCTCCCTCCCTTCCTTCCCCTCCCTCCCTTTCTACTCCGTTCTGTCTTGGACAAACAGTCACAGTGTTGACAGTAGCAACACTCAGTGGGAGGTGGGGAGATACGGGAAATCATGGCGGAGCTGTCAACTCATTCATTGTGACTTTCGACTCCCCTCAGTGGTTGTTGGTTCTTCGTGGGCTAATTAAACCGCCGGCTTCCACACGTCAACTACAACCACTGTATCTCCACTTATCTTTCATACCTCATCAATGATTGATTGGCAACAAAAAAACACAAATGTTTGCATGTCCCTGCCTAGCTGCTGAATCAATAACGGGTTCCTTATCGCGTTTGGGTCGATCTCCAGCTGCAGCGGCGGCGCAGCCAAAGCCACGATTTCATCTGCACGACATGAGCTGTCCGCCTGCCTCGGCTATCAACACCCGCTGTCCCGAAACAGAGTATAAGCCGTAGATTTAGAGCGGCCCGTCTAGCCCTGAATCTGCGGTCCCCCTGCCCGACATACCTCACACACACAGCACACTGCTCTGCTACACACTGAAAAACACACACACACACACACACACACACACACATTCTTCTTGATGCCCCCACCTCCCACCCCTGCTCCTTCTACCCTACCTACCACCCGACCCCCATTTTCTGTCTTTTTTTCCAATTATGGTGGATTAACTTAAAATGCATGGGTGAACTTCAGTAAG
>CAAKHC010019354.1:2973-23735 GCA_901007825.1 Macroramphosus scolopax | reverse complement strand
CTAAAAAACAAGAAGGGAAAAGATCACGATTGAAAGTGTCTTATGAGAGGAATCAAGTCACATAAACAGTCCGGTTTAACAACTCAACGCAAGCAACTCGATAACTCAAATACGGAACCGCATGTTGACCGCGTGTTGACCGCGTGTTGACCGCGTGTTGACCGCATGTTGACCGCGTGTTGACCGCATGTTGACCGCGTGTTGACCGCGTGTTGACCGCATGTTGACCGCGTGTTGACCGCGTGTTGACCGTATGTTGACTGCATGTTGACTGCATGTTGACTGCATGTTGACCGTATGTTGACTGCATGTTGACTGCATGTTGACCGTATGTTGACTGCATGTTGACTGCATGTTGACCGCATGTTGACCGCATGTTGACCGCATGTTGACCGCATGTTGACTGCATGTTGACCGCATGTTGACTGCATGTTGACCGCATGTTGACCGCATGTTGACCGCATGTTGACCGCATGTTGACCGCATGTTGACCGCATGTTGACCGCATGTTGACCAAGTGTACTTGCATCTTGTAATGATATTTGGAGAACTGACCTGGTGCAACATGCTCAGGATGTTCTGTTCACGCTCTGCAGCCACCACATTCTCGGCCTCGCCAAGCGTATCGATGTCAAACCAGGACTCAAAGCTAAAAGGCAAACATGTCAACAGAAGGTTCAAAATGCAAATGATTTCCGATCACATGTCCACATTTTAATTTCACTGTTTGCTACAACATCTATTATAGCTAGAAGGAAGTAGACCGTCTAATACATGGTACATGTAGGAAGCTCACACAGAGAAATGATTTATCCCTTCTCCTTCTTCAATTTGTAAACCAGTTATAAAGATCTGGGACATGTATGCTGGGATGTAACAAGAACACAACATAATTCACGACCAAGTCCAGGGCAAAATTCTGAAAAGAAAACCCTATTCAAATATATGTTTGCTAATTTTTGACCCTCTTAATCAGACAGCACTATTTTGATCAGCAATCGACTGAACAAAAGGCTCAATACCTCTTGAGGTCATCAAAGACTTCAGGCAGCAGGAAGTTTAGGAGGGACCAGAGCTCTGCCAGGTTGTTCTGCAGCGGTGTGCCCGTCAGCAGCAGCTTGTTGTCAGTGGGCAGCATCTTCAACTCACGCACCAGCCGACAGTTGAGGTTCTTGATCCTGTGGCCTTCATCCACTATCAGGTACTTCCACTGGTAGCGCTGGAAAATAAAACAGACAAACAACCTTCAACCTCGGAATTAGAAATGACTAACCTTCTCATGAAATACCCACGAGAGCAATGAGTCCATTGAAGAGTGACAGCAGCTGATCTGAAAACAAATCGATAATACTGCCCAAAGTCAAAAAGATCACGAGGCTCTACCGTCTGACCAACCTCATCCATCAGATACTCTGCACTTGGAAGCTTATAGCAGATTAAATATGAAGTCTACATGTGAAATATTCCTCCGTTGTTAGTTTGGGTGTCAAAATCAGGACTCGATAGATTTATAATAACAAAAGATTTATAGTTAGAGTAATTTCACAGAACTAAAACCTCATGACCTTTCTGGATGCATTCAGGTTGGCATAGTAACTGAATATTGAGCAGCGTTGCTACCTGTAGGAACTTCCTGTCGATCATGGCGATCTCAAAGGAGGTGACGACGACAGGACACATGCTGAGAGTTCCCTGGGGCCTGCGGATCTGCTTTAGCAGCTTGGCCCTCTCGGTCTGGGGGCCATGATACAGCAGCACAGAAACCTAGGACAGAACATGCAACACACTGTGACCTCTGAGGCTGAAGGTTTTCACAGCCAGTAAGCAGATCTGGTTGTAGTCCTCCAGATTGAGCAACATTTTATAAGCTCATTTGGTTGGTTTTGTAGATCAAAACTAAATTACAAATTGTTTTTGGATCAAACTTTTCAACATTGGAAAAAGCCTGGATAATTAAAGTACAGGGAATCCTACACAATATACATCTAAGCCAAGGAAGACAGGAAGTGTGTTATAGTCACGAAGTTAACCGATAGTGATTAACAAAAAATGTGTCACTATTGCATCAAACACCTCCTAGACAGGGAAACTGTATATTATATAATGTGCTGTTCAAAAGTCAATTCTGGGCTTTGCTCTTCACACTTGTATGAGTCTGATAGAGCCTTACCTCCGGTGTAAAGCGCTTGAATTCATTGATCCAGTTGGGCAGAGTGGACAGAGGGGCCACCACCAGGAAGGGGCCCATTACTTTCTTCTCGATCATCATGGCAATGTGTGCGATGCACTGAATGGTCTTTCCCAGGCCCATCTCATCAGCCAGGATCCCATTGATGCCATTCTCCCACAACATCTGTCAGCAGAGGGAACAAAACCTGCTGACTTACATTGAGCAGGAACACCATGCATTTAACAACCATGCTAGTCCAACAAGAGTTTGAGGAATAGTCCTTAGGTTGTGTGTGTGTGTGTGTGTGTGTGTTTGTACAACACTAGCCAGTGTGCCATCAAGAGACAGAGAGCATGTGTGAGGGTGAGTATGAAGGTAGCAGAAACATTGTGGCTGTGAACATAGCAGCGCAGTGTTTCAACTGATACATGTGGAAGCTCCGGAACATCGATTGCTTGAGGTGTTCAAGAATGAACTTTGAAACTCAACTTCACTTAAATGGTTATGGAATATCCTTTCAGCAAGACGGACAAAAAAATCCTATCTTCTGGGCAGAAGGACCAACACAAATGAATCTGTTGCTGAATTGTGCTCAACTCTACTCACCCTGAGCCATTCTACGCCCTCAATCTGGTAGCACCTCATGACCCCTCCTGTGAAGAGTTCTGGCTGTTGAGCAGGGACTGGCTCGCCATTCACCTTCCTGTCAGGGTGAAGGAGCTGCTTGGCGTTGTCTCGCACCGCCTCCGAAAGACGATTCTTGATGTCTTCGTTGGAGTCACTCATCTTCTCGATATCCTCAGCTTCTATCTTCTTCTGGGCTGAGGCCGCGTCCTAATACATGGTTGAAATATACCAGTTGGTGTACTAAGATAAATATATCTATTATCAAACCAAACTGTGTCCTCACTCACTTGAAAATCTATTTGTCTACACAGAAGTGGAAATAATAAGTAAAAATAAAATGAACCATTACCGCTTCCGTCACTTTGGCTCTCTTTGCCTGCGACATGATTTCCTGGAGGACAAAATCAAGCAGAACCCATGTGAGCAGACCAGAACATGACAAATCAATCGAATGGACTAGTGAAATGAGACCTTACTTCTTTAGACATGACATCTTCAATTTTGTACTCATCATCCCTCCTCCTCTTCTTTTTATCTAGTTCAATAAGAACAGAGCAAAACTTAGAACATTTCCTAAAAACAGCGGTGGATTGTAAATATCAGGACTGTATGAGGGTTCCCTTCGATCCTTTTCTTTTGTGATATAATAAAACTACATTTGTCATAACAGTCTTACTCACCTTTTTCAGGCTCTGAACCTTTCGTATTCTGCATATGAAACACAAATATAGTTGAAATGAATAAAGTTCTGAAAAAATGTTCATGCTTAGCATCAATGTTTGGGCAGTGAAGATCCCCTCACCTTCTTGGTCTTCTTTTCATCTTTGTCCTTCCTCACTTTCTCCTGAAATACAGGAAGAGAATGTGAGACGTTAATAGTGATCCATGGACTGTACCGTCAGGGACTGTGTGCATGTCATGCTCACACATGCCGTACCTCATTCTGTTGTTGCTCCATTTTGGTCAGCAGGAATTTAGAGTAGATGTTGCTCTTCTGGAGCAAATGCTGCAATCGTTTGAACCGCATATCATGAGATTCTCTCTCCAGCGACTCTCGGGCCTTGTGGGGAGTATTGCAAATTATCACACATGAATCCTTCAGACCTTACTTGTTGCAATGATATTTACAAAGGAGGAAGTATATTTTCTATCACAAGTTTTCGGGAAAACTTCACAAATTGTATCTTTATACAAATTATAGAAATGTTGTCATCATGAAATTAAATTTGGCTAAATATTGATTTAATCAAGAACGGGGGCTTGTACCATGGAAACAGTTCAACAAACGTAGGATATATTTCAGTGGTGTCACGACGGTGGTTAACAACTTGTGACATGAAACCAGTCTGGTTATCAGCATGTTCACATACAATTACAAGTGTTGGCACCAGGTGATCTGTCACAAACATGTAGAGGACTAGATCTGCATATTTCACTCAACAAGAACAAATCATTAACAAATATGAGGACTATCAATCCATAATACAGACTATAGGCAACACCGTTGGTGCAGACAAAGCCAGAAGCGAAAGCTGGCCTCACCATGCACCTGAAGACACCTCACTGATCTGTATCGTGATTCGTAGTACATGCCCAAGATCTTGTGAAAGAAGTTCAAATCATTATGAATCTGACCAAGCTATGCTGTAGTACAAAAACAAAAAAGGATGGCTAATCCTGATCTATACTAAGCAACAAACCTTTTCCATCCTCTCCTTCTCTTTCTTCTCCCCTTCTGCCATCAGCTGCTGCTCTTCATCCTCCATTTCCTTCGTGATCATCACCTCAGAGGACATATTCTCAGATTTCACACCAGCATCTTAAAACAAAAAATGCAAAATTGATACCCAAGCTGTGAATGTCAACAATCAATAACTATCTTACTTATATTAAAGGTAATAAATGGCTTCTGGTCTCGCATTGATCATCATGTAAATATGACATGATGCCATGTTAAGTTCACAATGTTAATTAAACATGATTAGTTTAAGAAACCCCAGTAGTAATCTCCTCTGGGGTGACCCAGGTGACTGACCCTCTGCAGCTCCAGTCTCCATGGCTGTACCCATCGGCTCCCCGGGTTCATCGGGTTTAGGGCAGTGAGGGGAAGCACTCCTAGTTTCTTCCTTCAGGCTGTCAGAAGAAGAACACGAATGAAACCCAGACCAGGGAGGGACATGTTGCTGCTGGTTTTACAGAGGGCAGGAGAACCTACATTCACATGATATGGCCTATAACGTCTCCAGTGAACGATAAGTAAAATCAACTGGCATTTTAAAACAATAAAACATACTGTCTATAAACACAGAAAGTTGCTGCAGTATTAAGGCAGTCCTAAAAAGTTACAATTCACAAGACATTTAACTTATATAACACTTATATCACTAGCCCATTATTTAACAATATTAATTTAAGTAACAGAAATGCTACTATACATAACTATTTTCTCAATATCTACATTAAATTGGGTAACTAGCATATCTAACGAAGACTTACCAGCTCATTGTTGCTACGAACGAAGCAAACGTGTTGATCGGACCAAGTTATGATCAGGAAAGGCTTAGAGTTCTTGAAGCATTAATTTTATAGAGCTCTCTAAATTAACCGACAATGCAAGTTGGCTGCTTATTTCCCTATGTTTTTAGGTGTGCAGGGTCGTAGATATAAACCTATCGAAAACGTAGGAATGTGTATAAGACTTGTCTGATCGTAGTATTGTATGCTGAAGCTTACTGGTGAATGCGGCGTCTCGTGTCCACAACTGTGATAATCAGTTAGTAAAACACGTATGGCTTTGCGCCTTTCAGTATAAAATAGAAAAAAAAGTTCAGCCATAGGCGTAGGTTTGCAGCGACTGCGCTGCGTTTATTTTGAAGGCACATGTGTCTTACTTCCGGTAATTTTCGAGATCAATTCAAGTCCCTTGACACAACGAGGCGTTTCGTGATGGGCGGGTCTTTTACTCTCTTTCGCGCCAGTTAGGACAAAACAGTACTAAGGAAATGGGGTTACATTTCATTTCGAGTATACATATTGAATTATTTTAGAAGTGAATACGAACTTTGAAAGAAAAACAACACATTCTTTTAATATGAAAAATATGCCCTCAAGTTTTTTCTACACAAAACAGGGCAGGACAATGAGCAGGGAGCGGAATGTAACAAAGCTGCACCCCTCTGAGTGGACATGTGGGCTAAACCTAGTCGGATATTTCCCGCGAATGCAGCTAAAGGAAAATGTTTATTGTGTTACTGAAATCGTCTTATTACGCATGTGTCTGTAAGCTACTGGTATGGCATCTCCTCATGGGCACTTGGCAGGATTTGCAGGACTTTTGCAAGCAAATGCCTTAACTAAATGGAGGATGTGAGGCCCTCTCAGTTCATGGCAGAAGAAGTCCTCTTCCTGCGTACAGAATCAGAAAACCTTTAATGTCTCACGACGGAGAAATCTACGGAGAAAAGCCCTTCGTCAGTACTATATTAGATAAACAATACAACAATTAATTACATCCACAACCACAATGAAACCAAAAAAGAATGGAGTTTGTGTTGTGTTAGAAAATAGATAATCTTGAAAGGTGTTACTGCAAATGTTAAACGTTTATTTAATATTGGTAGGTGCAGGTTTATCTGAAAAGTAGTGCTTGGGTGAAGCTGTTTCGAAATAATATATGCAGTACACTGCACCTCCTGTAAAGGCTAATGAGTTATGAATGAGTGGATAAATTCATGCATTGTGCAAGTAATTCTGGGTCTTTGGGTTTTTTTCATACCTTTAGTAATTCTGTATTGATAGGAAACAGGTTCCTATTGGTCTTAAAAATGTCTTGGAAATTATAAGACGCAACTTGTTGAAACCCGCAGACACAGGGATGTACAGAGGAAATACATTAATAGCAGATTGTATAAAGATTGGTAGGTCAAACAAATCTTTGAATTTTGTTTCAAAACTCTCAAAAGTATGTCTTATTGATGCCCTTATGAACATATGTGTTTGTATGTTTTGTTATTTACGTTATTTTACTGGCATGTAATGTGCATATAGGATTTATTTAATATTAGTTATTCATTTCCAATTAATTAACAGGAAGTGTTTTTTTGGGGGTATTATATTCCCTAAAATCATTGAAGAAAGCAGCATGTACTGTTATTTAAAGAGGTCAGAAACAATCACATTGATAAACAAAATAAAACAGTTCTTATTCCCTTTAGGATACATCAAAAGCTACAATTAAACAAAAGACGAATCAGAGAATTTCTAATAACAAACTTTCGCTGAGACCCTCAACTCAAAGGAGTCCTGACATCAAGCTAAATATTAACACAGTTAAATGTAGCAGTAATAAGACAACTGTGTTGACACAGTTACATCTTTTTAAAAGCATGGAACATTTACTCTAAACTCTAAATGCTTTTAAAAAGATCATTGTTGCAACAGGATTTCTCCTCAGGATAAAGACTTACTCCGAATTGAAAAATAAAATCAACCTGCAAGAGGCAGCAGTGTCCCGCAAGCTATATTGTCTACCGGAAATGCACGAGAAGAAGAAGAATTAAGGCCTACCCCTATTCTCTCGACGCATGCGCAAATGTCGTTAGTTCTGGGCGGGCTGATTCAAAACATTAACGAAATGGAGTTTATATCTGCTCTTCAGTTTTTGAAGTTAAATGACATTCCACAAGGTAAGCATATGATTTTGGGATTTACATGATTGTGTTATTTTGATGTGCAAATAAGGGTTTGAATCAATTCTACCATTTCAGTCGGGCTTGACTATTCTTAAATTAACATTACGTATTTCCCGGGATGGTGCAGTATTTTCGTTACTAATATAACCTTACCCTGTTACCGGGAGAACAGCTTTCTGAATTCTTTCTCAAATATAACGTCAGGTAGCCAGTACTGCCGGATGTAACTTAAAAAGCAAACACTCACAAAACTAATCTTCGACTTGTGAAAGTTACCTGAATCGTCGCTTGCCGCGAGTTTCAGTCTGTCAACAGGATCGAACAAACACCTGAGTGACACTGCAAACATTATTATAACCAATCAACGGATTGAGTCACTTTTCAAGTCAAAGTCCATCCCCAAGTCAGTGGACCCTGCTTTATATATGTATGTGTTTTTGTCTTTATTATTGTAAACTGAATGTATTTGGGATATTAATGACTCTTAGGCAGATAGAACAAAACATATCAAAGTCATTGTCGCCTCTGGGAAACTGCGATGGGCTTTTGCAAATTATTATAGACCTTTAACTGAAAGAACAGTTTTGGAAAAATTCTGATTGTCTTTAAGTGTCACAAGTCTTTACTGGTTAATGTAACTCCATTCAGCATTGCTCTGGGGGCAAACCTGTCAATGTCCACTTTGAATAAAGTTAAGTACTTACAATCAGGAATGAAAGATTTCACCTTTCTGAAATGTCTGTTAGTATGAATGCTCACTTCAGTTAATGTGATAACTGTGTTGTTTTCCAGCCTGGGTGGATGCAGTGTGGGATGTTGAATTCACGGAAAGCAAGCCGATGGATGATGACATAGAAGGAGAACTCTCAGCCAGTGGAGACAAGGCCTTCAGAAATCTGTACCAGAGTTTATTGTCTCATGCTGCAGAACAACAGAGTTCAGGCAGTGATGTTTCACAGGTAAAACTGATCCCCACTGTGGTGCTCTGCTCCAGGGAACAAAGAAGGGAAGAGAAATTATTTAAAGGCAAGATTTATATAGTTGGGAAATTCCTGGAAAACTAATGGAATTTGTTTTGGAGAAATAACATTCCATCATAAATACATGTACAGTGGGGAGAACAAGTATTTGATACACTGCCGATTTTGCAGGTTTTCGCACTTACAAATGCAATAAAATGCAAATTAATTATTTAAAAATCATACAATGTGATTTTCTGGATTTTGTTTTAGATTCCGTCTCTCACAGTTGAAGAGTTACTATAATAAAAATTACCGACTTCTACATGTTTTGTAAGTGTGAAAACCTGCAAAATTGGCAGTGTATCAAATACTTGTTCTCCCCACTGTATATCAGAGGACATGTGGTTTAGTTAAAAGCTACTGACAAAAAAGCTGCTTTTAGTGAAGCACCTGTGAACTTCTGATTGGGGAGTTTACACAAGAATGTTGTGAAGAATATAACAAACTTTATATAAAGCTGATTGTTAGCCATAAAAATGATTTTAGTGGTGATGGGACACGCCTCAATACTTCATTTTCCGTTCACAACTGCACAGATTCTGGTTTCAAATGACATCACCAGCACAGGATGCCAGTACCAGTACCAGTACCAGTATCTGGGTATATTCACTTCAGTTTAGTACAGGGGGAGGAAGTCTTTATGTATACAGTCTGTGCTCTTGCCTTGACCTTTAGGGTGTGACCTTGGCACACACATTCAGCATCATACCTATTGCTATTGCTCTATCTTTTCATTACTTTTATTACATATTCATGTGTAAGCATACTGTATGTAGGTGTGTGTCTCTGCATGCTTGTATTTCAATGTCTTACTGTAGATATTCCTTTTATAAAAAAACATTATTTTGAATGTGTAAAAATGCAGATTGTTAGTGTAGAGAAATGTAGGTTGGTGTATTTCCCAGTCTGGTAGCAGCGTCAGTAACTCCTGATTTTCTGTTGCACTGCAGAGTATCTGGGTACTGCTGCGGGAGAACGGCGTGCCGGTCAAATCTCTGGTTGCCACGCTGTCCTTCTTTATCCTGAGAGGAAAAGCCAAATCCGTCAGTGTTCAGCAGAGGGTGGACAGCCTGCATGCCGCTTCGCTCTACCTGCTCCTTCTTGGGATCCCAGGTGAGATTACACACTGCTGTGAAATCTGTGGAACCCACCAGAGGGATGAGGAACAATTCCAGTCCAATTAGTTGAATTCAAACTGGCTTAAGATGTCTCAAAAAATATTAAGATGTTTTTGGGACAGTTGGAACAGTGAGCAGATAATGTCAAATCCATAAAACTTTGTATTGAATGCTGACTCATGCAAAATACTTAAAAAATCATCTTTTAATGATTATTTTTTTTATATTTCTTGAGAGGAAACTGGATTTGTACAGTATTAGTAAAGCAGTTTTTGCATTATATGTAATATAAATATAACAATGAACCTGAAGTACAAAACACAACAGCATTTCAGAAAACACTGACACTTGAGATTACAGGGGGGCTTGGGCTGCTTGTTTGTGATTGATCAGAAAGAAGCGTTTTAATAATGTGTCAGGTGCATTGGTGCTTGATTAGATCAACAGCTCTAAACTCTTCAGTGCTATCAGGCTGCTGATGACACGATGGATGTGGATTAACAACTAGATTCAACTGGAATGGTTAGCGACATGGCAGTCTCGTACGTTGTAGCCGGAGGGTACCTGAGTATGATGGTTACTTCACCGTTTTGCTGCGGCTAGCACTGTGGCGTCCGCACAGACGACGTTGCAGCTGAGTTTGGTGTCGTCCATTATGAAACTCTGAATTGATTGACAAGTTCTGTCACATCACAAGCAAGTGTTCATAAGTTGTCCTCCCATTTCTGTAATTTGAAATGTTTTGTTTTGCAATTTGTTGTTGTTTTTTGTGCTTCAGGAATTGTTGAAATACAATTATTGTTAATGGCTAATTACAGCATCGGTAAACCAGGGCCTCAATCTTTTGTGCTAAGATGATGCAGACAAAAATGATTGGAATTGGTCCAATATTGAGTGAGAGTTCTGTAACTGGCTACTGCAAAATGACTGCGAAGGGGCATTTGTCCAAGGCAAAATATAACAGCAAAAATAATCACTTACTAACTGGTTGACAGTCTCTTGTTTGTGTGTATTTTGATGAAATGACCCACTTTATTTGTGCATTGCTTCTAGGGAGTATTGCAAACAAGGTTTTCCATGAAGTTTTGTTGGACACCTGCTTGAACATGACATCTCACTGCTGGCCTCAGGACTCTGGAAAGAAGCGCAAGAAGGACAACTCGAAAAGTTCACAGTCGGATGGCAAACGCTCCAAACCACACCGGAAGGAAACTCAAGAGGTCTTAAAAACCACCCAGAATATCAGAGGATATGTTTGTTGCTGACTTGCAATTAATAAGAGGGGACTGTCTCCGTACGGTCTTGTGATGAGACATGTTTCGGTCTGCCTCCCCTAAAATTCAACATTGTAAATAACCTTTGAAATGCAGTTGTAAGTGGGTGCAACTGACACATGGACTCGGGCCAGATAATGCACGTTCTTGTTACATATTCATGTCTGATAAAATTACAAATAATCCCAAATGTTGATGTAATGGAATTTTTATTTCTTCCATGAAATCCAATTTGCTTGTAGAGCTGCATTCAGCACATTGACTCTCTCTCTCTCTCTCTCTCTCTCTCTCTCTCTCTCTCTCTCTCTCTCTGTCTCTGTCTCTGTCTCTGTCTCTGTCTCTGTCTCTCTCTCTCTCTCTCTCTCTCTCTCATGACCATTCTGTGTCAGTAAGTCCTATGGGCTAGTAAAAAGGATGTCTAATAATTGTTCTGTCTGTGTGTGCTATCATCAGATGGAAATGGATGATGATGATGAGGAGGAGGAGGAGGAGGACGAGGAGGAGGAGCATAATTTCTCGGGCCAGGACCTGATGAAAATCAGAGATACTGTGGTTCATCTGGTTCAAAGTATCCTCAAACTCCTGCAGACATTTCCGCTTAAAGACAGACAGCAAAGTGCCAGCTATTGCGCCCAGGTAGGTATTGACTTGGTCACCATACTTTGTACCACACTGCACACAATTCATATCGGAATGATTCACCTGCTTTGCTTTTGTATTCAGATTTTCAGTAAGCTGCTTTACTTTGAGCCGGTTACTGGACAGCTAACCTTTGCCACTGGACAGTGAGTTGAAGTGTTTATGCATCTTTCTGTTTCTGAAAAATGTGTCCAGGAAGTGTGACTGGACTGATGTGTTGTTTCTGTACAGGGATCTCTCCAAACTCAGGAGCATTCCAGAGATGGCTTACCACGGCCTCCTGCTGCTTTGCTCACCAAAACATGGAGACCAGAAAGAAGTACTTTCCAAACATCTTGCTCATTGCAGCGCTCAATAATCTGGGTCCAAGATGGGCCAGTAGTAATGTAGTAGTAGCAGCACTAAACCTTTTGCTCTCTTGTCCAGTCTCTGCGGAGAGTTTTCCACCGACTCCTCTATGTGATTCTGATGATGAATAAAGGCAACCGAGGGAAACCCACCCTCCTCACACCCAACCAGGCCCTCCTCGCCACCCGCAACCAAGCAATCCATTTTGTGTGGTAAACAATTTTATGATTAAAATAATCATTTCATTTTCCAAATTTGATTCAAACATCAAGTTGTAACATCAGTTAAAACAGGCCTGTTTCACACTATCCCACTTATCTATCAGTGTCGGGGTTCTCATGCTTCTCCGTTGAAGATAAGGATAAGGAAGCCTGTAAAGTGATGCGAGTAAAGAGTTTATGTTTTTATTATGCCAAATGTTTGTGTGTAATAATATTCCAAACCTATCCCGCACAAACCGTGATATTTTTAGTAAGCTGACCCGAACCCTTAATGTTAGCCCACTTACAAATCACCATTAACCAAATTTAAGACTCTTACTTTCCTTTTAATCAACTAATCATTGTTTACTCTAATATGATCATTATGTTTGTTTTACAGTCACATTGTGGATGAACTGAAGGAGGTGGCGCTGCCTCTTCTACACATCCTGCTGCAGCATATCTGCTTCCAGGTGAATATGTATATCCAGTATACAGTCTGTCGGTGGAGCTGACGCACTGTATCATACTAAAACTATGGTCATCAAAGGGCTCACGGTCAATTTCATTGGTTCCATTCATCAAGGCAACACCATCCAGGGATGTTTGAAGAGCATATTGTTTGCTGTTACATGATATACAGTATGTGTCTGCTGTGGATGTTTAGATGGTGGAGAAGAGTGAGTTCAGAACCCACGGAGCCCAGGCTGTGGGCATGCTGACATCTCAGATGGAAAATAAAGATTATGCCTGCTTCATCAAGTGGCTGTTCAACTTTTCAAGACACTCAAAGGTATTAACTCTTTTATGATAATATATGTCACTTTTAATTATGAAATATGTATTTTTGTATGTTGTGTATTGCGTATTCTATATAAAGGCCATGATGCATGATCAAACTTATGATGTATACTAAGCTGGATTAGCAGTTCTTTCGTCTAATCAACACATTGTACACATTCAACCAATACAATTGTGAACCGTCTCTGCAGATGGTGTGTCGCCTGTTCTCTTTGGACGTGGTGATGGTTTTACTGGGGCAGCCAGAGAGGACTTCAGAGGAGTGTCGGGACCCGGAACTTGCCCACTTCCTGCATCACAGGTTCCTGATCCAGGACCTGCTGTTTGCTCGCCGTAGTGACCACTCGCCCACCGTTCAAGGCCACGCCTTCGCCTGCCTTGCTCTGTGTCTGGAGCTGCCATCACTCAATGCCACTCGAGCGGTTTACAACCTCTTCTCTGCCAGTAAAGAAATCGTCTTTCACTGTACCTGAGTTTGACAATCCAAAATACCTGTTCCCTGCGAAGCTCAGAGTTTCTCCTCAATGCCACATTCACAGCACTGAACTGATTAAAATAAGAGTTTGACTGAGGAGAATGTTTTTTCCTTGAATGCATCACAGCTTTCTTATAGTTATTATTAGATGAGGAAAGGGTACGTTTCTATTTCCACTAAACTATCTTTTAATACTCTGTTTAGCTGGAATGCAGACGGTGTTGGAAGAGGAAACCACAGAAGGTACAGTTCTTCCTTTGTTTTCTGTTGAGAGGGAGTTCCCCCCCTGTTAGTCACATAGGGTGGGTGCAAGTAGAACCCCTACAGGACCCAAATGTTTTTTCTGATCAACATTTGTCCTGTTTTAAGTACCAACTGTTGAATTCTTTACAATTTGTCAGCTCATCTGACTGCTCATGTTTCTTGACATGTTGGAGTCACCAAAGTCATTATTGTAACAACTTAGTATAACTATTTTTGTTAACACATGCCGTCACAAACGGGTGCAACAAAGCAGCAGAGGAAACCACTATTGTTTAAATGAGTTTTTAAAGAGAATACATAAAGCTTGACACATGACACTTGATCAGGCATAAGGTGCTCTTGGAATTTAACGGTGTACTTGCGATCTTTTACAAAGCAGGGAAGTTTGACTCCTCCCCCTCCTCCTGCGTTGTTCATTATGGTAAAGTTTTTTGATTTTTTTCATTAGAACTGACTGTGTGTTTCAGGAAGTATCAGTTCCCACCAGACGCAGAAGACCTTCCGTACTCTGCAGTTCAGGACTGTGGAGATTAACAGCACTGAGGACATGGGCTGTGACGGTGAGTCAGTCATAGAATTGTTCTACCGTCTGTCCTATTCTCATGAACACTATATCACATGAACACTTTGAAGGAATTTCTTCAAATTGGCAGACGTCATCCTCGACTCAATCATTAAATGATTCGATTCTCTTGGTCAAAGGTCACTGCAAACTCACAAACTTGAGAATTTCCAAATTCAGAAAAGCCTAATTAAATAAATTTTGAAGTTATGACCACCTACGTTCCGAAGGTCAACTTCACTGATATCATGATGGTTCTACAAACACTTTTCTTCAACTCCGAAAAGGAGGAACAAAAGGGGAACACTGGATATTAGGGCTGTAGTCAAACATAGAACATCTTGGGCGGCTGAAATGTGATTGCTTTGTGAGGGTTAAATAAGCTCAGTATCTCTCTGTGAAGATTCTGGTTAACATCTGCCACAGGCGCTGTCTCCGTTTCTGTGTTCAAATCACAGAGATGCTGAACTTCTGAAAAGATATCAAACACAAGACAATACAGTTTCATTAATTCCGTCATGGCTTGGATGTCAACATTTAATCATGAGGTTATTCTAGTTACATGCACAGTGTATTTATGAGCAATTCAGGGAAGGTGCGTGAATTGTTTACATATTTGTAACTTTGTGCAGATTTACAGACACAACTTTTGAGCCTGACTAAAGGGGATTAGTGTCATTGTCGTATTTTTTCAATGCAGCAAAAGCGAACCTGGCTCTTCTCCTGAGGCGTGTACAGGACTCCAAGACAAGCTTGAGGAAATCAGCACTGCAGGTACCTGAGACCTGGAGCTTCACCAACAGCTTCATCCCATACAAATGATAATAAGCTGAACCTTCACGTTACATCCTGTATATTGTTCAGTGTGTTTGTGGTAATGAAAGAGATCTACAGATGCCCTTTAACCTCTGGGTTCTCCTGTCCCTCCTCAGGCCCTGTTAGGTCTTCTGAAGCATGACGTGATACCTGCGAGTTGGGAGAACCTGTCCGTGCTGTCGGAGCGCTGCAGAGACCCGAGTGTGTCTGTTAAAAAGAAAGCACTGCAGTGTGTGGGAGAGCTGCTGGCTGTGAGTAGCTTTCAGAGACCATATGAGACAAACTAACACTGAAGAAAACTAAAATTACTGGTTTCACATGTTTGCATGATTATTACCTCCACCACTAGGCTAAACCAGCATGCACTGTGGTGCAGAAGGCATGGCTGCAGGGTGTGGTGCCGGCTGTGGTGGACTCTGAAAACTCTGTGCAGGAGAAGGCCCTGGAGGCTCTGGACCAGGTCTTGCTCACCCAGGTCAAACCAAACTCTGTCAGCCATCACTCCGATGTCAATCAGAGGCTGGCCTGGGACCTGCTAGGTCTGCTCTGCAATGAGTGCCAGAACCTCAGGTTGGACCAACTACATTCAGTCCAGTTTGTGTTTCACATGACATCAGAGCACATGTCATACAACATACAAATTATGACAAATTAAGACTCAATCTTTTTGTTTTTGTATTTGATGTGAAAAATGAAACATAATACGATCTCACGTATTAGCAGTCATTTGAATACATTTACTGACATTTACTGACCAACAGCTTTATTTCACGCCATGATCCCTTGACCTGGTCTGCTGTTGTTGATATGGTTTTTTGTTCTGTGTGCCAGCCGATATTTCAGCCGAGCCTTTACCATCTGGTCCAAACAAAACAAGTTCACACCGACGTTTATCACCAACCTGATTTCACACACGGATGCTGATCACGCTCCCGGGGCGTGGCTGCTGCTCTCCAAGGTTGCTGCTTCATCACCCAGAATTCCCTACGGCAAGATCCTGGATGCTTGGGACAGCATGTTCAGGTGAGAGGGTTAATATTTATTTATTTGTTTGTTTAAATTTAACCCTTGTTTAACACCCAGCTGTTTTTTTTCAGTTCAAACGATGTCAGTGTGACAACCTGCTGTCACATTCTGAGTGTGATGGGAGACATTGCCGCTCATTTGAACAAAGATACCAAGGACAGGATTGTTGGTGAGTGACTATCTTTGAATTAAACTTCACATGCTGACTCTACAACTGCCTATTGTAATCATTCTCTCTGTTCCCAGGTGATCTGATGTCTTGGTTGAAGACTTTAACTTTGTCTCTGGAGGTGATCAGTGCTGCTATAGAGACTCTTTATCAACTTGGCAGCAGTGAAGATGTCAAACAGACTCAGGTAGGAGATCTTACTATCTCACTGTAAAACTGTGATGCAATGATAAATCTGATTCCATCATAGTTCTTTTATCTTCTTACCATTAGTACAGATACTGCTGCTGCAAATTGTAACTGGTATGAAAGTTTATGTTAGTCAAACCAGCTTTCAGTCCTATGTTTACCTGATGTTGATACCATCATTGGGTATCAAACGATTGTATATCACTGTCATATCCTCTACTAAGTAAAACTACATACGTTCTATCATTTAGTGAGAGAACTATCACAAAATAATTACTAGTATCAAAAATATTGACTATACAAAAAGTGTTGCATCTATCATTTATATTTCTGACTTCATTGCGGTGCACTTGAGCAGCATTTTAATGTTTTCTTAGTACTGCTAGTTTCAACACAACATACTGTTGAGAAGTCTTCACCATATATAAATATGATCTAATAGTCTATTTTTACGAAATTGATCTGAAAAGTTTTCATGTGTGCACAATATATCTGGGATCTACTTTACATGAGATCTATGCTGGAAGTAATTTATTGAAGCAAAGCTTACAATACCTTCATATGTGACCATGTGATTTAGGTCCGAGACCATCAAATAACAACTAAAATCACATTTTATTAAGACATTTTTCATTTTCCTCTAAACCCCAGGAAAGAATGTTCCTTAAATTAGATGTAAATACAATTGACAACATTAGCAATAGCTGCTATGCTAACATACATACAAGGTAACGTACAGAAATTGCACAGTCATAGAATTAGGCTGCACCGGGGTAAATATACTTGATAATGGGCCTTTAAATAGATAAAGCTTTTAACAGCCGTATGAGGGACAATAAAACCACGCGAAGAACATACAACAGTGAGGCTGAGCGATGGAAGCGTTCTCACATCAGGTTTTAACATGACGGCTAACACAAACTCCCAGGTGCAGTTTCCTCTGTTTCAGTCGTACATGTTGTATCTTTCCTAGGCTTTTCTAAACCAGCACTGTGGTGAGCTGGTGTCGGTCTGCGAGGCTTATATAGCCGGCATCATCTTAAGTGAACATGGAGCCCAGAACCTGAACGAGGAGCTGATGGTGAGAACTAATCTACTTACTTGTCAATGCTGGGGAAATGTGATTCATCCACGTAGTATTCACATGGCCACCAAAACTACCAACTATTGACGCTGCCCACCACCGTTCATTTATTTTTCATTTATCAAATAAATGTATTTGTTATTAATAAAATGATTCCTTTCTGACATTGTTTTTAGACTTGTTGTAAAAGAGCCAACCACAGTAGAACTGTGCTGCTGATTAAGCTGAAAATGTTGTCTTCCAGGTAAAACACCTTCACACTTTGGGGGTAGCATCGCTCCACTGTCCTGCCAGGGTGACCAAGAGGGTTGTCCTACTGGTGGAATCTGTCCTTACCACACATCACGACAAACTCCCAGGTAGTCGGGGGCAGTTGCCATCTATTACCCTTTTCACACTGGACAAGAAACCCACTAATATGTGGCTTTGTCTGTTGTGAAAAGGGTATTTTTTATATTCTTATATGGTCCTCTCCTGATTGCTTGCATGGGGTTGGTGGACTGGGTCAAGTGCAGCTCCAATCAGCATAACCGGGCGTGTCCAAGGACGTGGGCGGAGCCTCACCTCTCTCCTGTCCTTATCCTACTCCAACTGCCTGCTTCATTCTATGGTAATATAGTTGACTTAGCTGATGTGATGTTTTGTGTGTCACTGACAGACTGTCAGGAGGAGCTGCCAGCCTCTCTGCCGGTGTCCCAGTTCAAAGCAAACTCTCTGCCTACCAGAGTCAGAGCACATGGAGTCATCACCTTGGGTAAAATACCTTCTTGCCAGTTCTTGACTGCGCTTTCTTTTTGATTTAAGTTAATGAAAAATCAAGAAAATTGGCTTGTTGCATATTTTGTGACAAGCTCGTCTCCCTCATCAGTCTATTTAATGATCATCAGCTTCATGTTTCTCTCCCTCCCTGTCTCCAGGTAAGCTGTGTCTGCAGCATGAGGAGCTAGTCCAGAAGTACCTGCCAGTGTTTGCCAGGGAGCTGGAAGTCGGCACAGAGGTCGCTGTACGCAACAACGTGGTGGTGATCATGTGTGATCTGTGTGTTCGATACACCAACATAGTGGATCACTACATCCCAAACATTTCCGCCTGTCTCCGGGACCCTGAAGCTGTCATCAGGGAGCAGACTCTCATCATGCTGACCAACCTCCTCCAGGTGGGAACAGTTCTACAGAGGGGTCTTTATGTAGTTGGAACTAGGGGTGACATGATATCAGAAATTTGGTAGTAACATTTTTTCAGAGAAAGAGTGTGTGTGTGTGTGTGTGTGTGTGTGTGTGTGTGTGTGTGTGTGTGTGTGTGTGTGTGTGTGTGTGTGTGTGTGTGTGTGTGTGCGCACCACTTAATAAAATACAATTACAGTACTAGTACTAGGCTTGTACTATCATTACCTATGGATGGGTTAATAGCAGAGATTTATAAAAGTATAGAAAATCAGTAGACCGTAGAATGCTACTGTCAAATGTTTTTCAATACTAGGATGTTTGCCATTTTAAGAGACCTTAGTGAAAGAGGTGCAAGGCTCCTGTCTTTATGAGTGGTTTCATGTTGATTGACCATAAATCACTTCACTGGTCAAACAGAGAGACTACAGAGAAATAGGGTGCTTGTCTGGGTAGTTCTAACTAGTCTGGCCTTTACTTACTATGCTAATATTAGCTAGCTGACCTACTGAATCATTCTGTCACTACAGTGGGGGGGCTGAGTAATAACATTCAAGAAGACAGAGAGAAAACTCCGTCTGTGAAGATGTAACATTATATTGTTCTTCACAGGGTCATCTTCAGCTCTTGCTATGCTATTCCTTAGTTGTCTATTTCTATTATGTTCTTCTACCTGAGGGTCTATTATTCATGAAAGAAAGGTTGTGGCTACAAAAACAAGTCTCCAGCTCCCAAAGGGATTCCTGTAGTAACGGACAGCAGCTGTGTTTCTCCTTCAGGTTCTGGGAGGTTCTCTGACAGTTTTTTAGTTTTTAGGTGTATTTTCCTTTTTTCTCTTTAATTGCCAACGTTCTTTTTTCTAGGAGGAATTTGTGAAATGGAAGGGTTCCCTGTTCTTCCGCTTCATGGGGACATTGGTTGACCCGGTCCCTGCCATTGCCAGGTAAATCACATTGTACATGCAGACGAGTGACTTCGGATCGCATTAGTTAGCTATCCATTCTTCTTATCAATATAGGGATTTACTCAAATCAACAGCATTCAAGCTACTGTGGCAGTAACGATGTTTGGAGTCTGACAAACTGGAAATATGTCTGAAAGTATTTGAAATATTTTGGTGTAATATCCCCAAACAAATGATTCAATATGACTCTAAATGTGAAATGCTGCCCGATCTCACTGTTGGATCAACATAACACCCGAATGTAATGGGTTCATATAAAGGGTTGTCATAGATTCACAAGATTCATTTCCCCACACTGAAGTCACCTTCACACTTTTAGTAAAGTCATTGTAAGATTCTAACCACGTATCATTCCAGGTGACGACCTCATAAAGCTGATTAAGTCATCGAAACAAACGTTGGCCTCTGTGAAGAATGTAAAATATAAAATGTATTCTGGTTTGTTTGACACTTGTTGTTGTTTACATCATGTCATATGTGCTCCTTCAAATTCTAATTCCTTCAATATTTATCTACAATGTAGAAGATAATTAAAACAAAGGCAAAACATTGAATGAGAAGTCTAAACTGTTGACTTCCACTGATGTTTGAGTACCTAGTGTGATCTGCATATAGAGAGACACACAGGACCATGAACGGGGACCATGAACGGGGACCATGAACGGGGACCATGAACGGGGACCATGAACGGGGACCATGAACGGGGACCATGAACGGGGACCATGAACAAGGACCATGAACGGGGACCATGAACAAGGACCGTGAACGGGGACCGTGAACAAGGACCGTGAACAAGGACCGTGAACGGGGACCGTGAACGGGGACCGTGAACGGGGACCGTGAACGGGGACCGTGAACGGGGACCATGAACGGGGACCATGAACGGGGACCATGAACGGGGACCATGAACGGGGACCATGAACGGGGACCATGAACGGGGACCATGAACAAGGACTATGAACGGGGACCATGAACGGGGACCATGAACAAGGACCATGAACGGGGACCATGAACGGGGACCATGAACGGGGACCTGAACAGGGACCATGAACTGGCGAGGACCATGAACGAGGACCATGAACGGGGACCATGAACGGGGACCATGAACGGGGACCATGAACAAGGACCATGAACAAGGACCGTGAACGGGGACCATGAAC
>CAAKHC010019351.1:6729-24653 GCA_901007825.1 Macroramphosus scolopax | reverse complement strand
CAGATCTCTCAGAGGACTGCAGATCGGGCTGTCCTTAATTTTATGGTCCAAGGTCTCCAGCCCTTCTCTCTGGTTGAGAAGCCATCTGTCCAGAACCTTGTTGTGGATTTACAGCCTAACAGTGTGGTTATGTCTCGCACAACTGTGCGGCGCAGGATCGATTCAGCCACAACTACATAACTTTCTTTTCTGACATAACACACGAATGATGGAAGCGGAAAATGGTTTGTTATTTTTCATTTATCTGAGTATGCTGCGTGTTTAACACAGTCAGGTTCAAATGTGGATGCAAAAAATCCATTGACACTCTGGCAGAGGTTTGTCAGAGCGTTGCCATGGTGTTATTGTCTTGTGGGCAAGTTAGGAATGTTAAATAAAGTAACATTTCAAAAATATGAAAATTACTTGCCTTTTTTGTCAATGATTTTATTTTTGAAAAGTGTTATTCTTCAAGGTATTAACATTAAGAATTACATAAAAACCCAATCCAGGAGGTTTCTATAGGTAAAGGTTAGCACTGTGGCAGTAATGGTACAATATTTAGAAAATGTACTCTTGATACTTAAGTACTTTTAAAAACAAGTACTTCAGTACTTCTACTTAAGGAAACATCTGACTGTGGTACTTTTACTTGTATTTGAGTAAAATTGAACAAGCCGTATCTGTTCTTTTACTTAAGTAATGAAGCTGTGTACTCTGTCCGCCTCTGTTGAAAAGTGACATCATGTTGGGCTGATGACAAGCAAATCTCTGGATGACATCACAATGTCTTTGCATGGAATCAGCAGACGGACAGAATGAACAAAACTGTATGTTCGTCGCTTATTTATCGCAACATTTTGCTTCAAATTAACAACCACAAGAGAAACCTTTCATTTCCATGTTTATTTACAGCGCATAAGGTGTTACAATAAAATTCCATTTTCCCATTTTATTATAAATACACCATGTTAAACAAGGCTTTTGATAACCTCGTTAAAATACATCCTTCAAACCCTCTGAAACGTAATAATAAAGCAAATGATTTCAAGGATACATTTCATTTTTTGCACCTTTTGAAATGTTAGTAAATCATGCAAATCAGAAATATAGAGTATGAAAATAAAAGGATATAGACTGATTGTGTTGACTTACAAAGGAGAATTTACATCAAAGCAGATTATTTTGCGGTGGAAAATAGAAATACTGGGTCTGGTGGCAAAGCTTAAAGGTCTTTCTAAATGGCTTTCAGCATTAGTGCTCTATGTTATCATCACTATGAAGTGCATACCTTACTTTTTCTGCTCTAGTAATGTAAATATTAGCAATTAAACATTCAACCATACATTTTAAATCAGTGTGACGATCATATATGTGACCAAAATTAGCCTCTTTTTTTTTTTTAAAGTTATTTTGGCTTACCTGATAACACAGTAACCACATCGATCAGAGTTGTGGGTAAAACTGCTCTTTGAGTCATGAATCAGTTTACAGTAAAACCACAGCACCAGCTAATAAACAATATCCTCCTAAAGCATTAAACTGTATTTTGCAGGCACTTACAAAGCATGGTTATATCTTTAGTTCAAGATCAGGTGCAAGTCTCAAAGTGGTCCACTGATGAAGCATCGTATGAGAAAATGCATATCAGTATTTTTGCATAAAGTCATTCATTACAGTGAACGTCACGGTCCAAATTAATGCCATTGGTTCTCTGGAAGACGTCGGAGTAAAGAGCTGGAAGGAGTTAAGACAATGTCTGCAACAGATAAAATAAAATCAACAATACAAGACGCTGAATGACAAAGGCATTACAACAAATTTCAACAAAATTGTCATGTTTAGTACATCTTCCCTCAACCTACCTTTTAAAGGTTCTTGAAAGTAGAGAACTGGTTTAATAGGTCTTGGTCTTGTATGTAAAAAGTCCAGAATATCAGATGGTGTTAATGGTCATATTTGGTTGTATTGTCTTTCCATTTATGGGAGCTTTCTCTTTGCAGGTCCAAGATGTTGCAACTCCAAGTTTTATGAGCGACAATTGGAAATGAGGCGTAGTTCCGGAAATATTGTGTGAAGTCCAGGAGAGAAGAGATCTTGAAGCTTTGCCTTCCTAAAGTAGACACTCTGAAGTGTTAATAATCTTTGTGAGACTCCATATTCTGCTCTGCAGAGTGGCATTTATATTTCTTAAGCTATTTCTTTTTCAATATTCAGAAATGCACATGGAGACAAGAACGTAGTTTGTACACCAAGTCTTAGTCTCTTTAACAATCAGGCTAATGGTCTTGACCACTTTCGGTTATAGTATAACACAAGACAATTGAAAGCAAATAAAATGTTGTTTATACTTGCTGAAGTTTGAGAAACAAAAATATATATAATGTACACTGGAAACGTTTGTGATAGATATTGGTAATATGCAGCTCTTGCATATGCTTAGTGCTGACAATAAAGTAATCAAAAAGATAGCAAACATAACTAAAAGTGAAATATACAAAAAAAGAAATTATTTAACTTGTATAAAATTAAATATTTAAAGTTAACAACCACATGCAGAGCAGAAAAATTGTAGTCTTGCTTCCACTGAGAAGTAGGCATCTGTGGCTTTATAGTGTATCCTTCCCTTACAATATATTCATTAACTCTGTCGCCTGAGCGCATCAATAGCGGCGGCCATAGCTCGGGGAACTGTAGGATGTTGAAGAAAAGGATGTTGTGAAACTTGATCCTGTGGCATCGAAGCTGCCTCTTCTGGAACCTGTCCTGGAACCAGATCGGGAGCCAGACCGTGACCCAGTGGCAGAGCCAGACCCGCTCATACTGTAGGGACTGTAAAGGCCTTTGCTTGACTGGGATGATGCTTCAAGAAGTCTCAGACCACTCCCCTCCTCTATCATACTTCTATCCATGGCGTCCTTGTAGGAGATTTTAAGCTTGGTTTTAGGGCATGTGAGGTATTTTGAGTATGCACTAACATCTCGTAGCTTCTGTGCGGTGCGTGCATCTAAGGTGCCCTTCTTCACAGCCTCATCTATGGAGACTCTGTTGGTAACATCTGGTTCAATTAAACCACCAGTAAGGTACTGGACTTCAAGGAATCGCTGTCCCGCCTCATAGTACAACCAACCTTTCTTTAAGGCCTGGGCCGCTGACATTGTAGTTTTGGTTCTAGGATCTTCAAATCCATTACAGGCCTTCTGGGCTAGATTGATGCGGTCCACCATGATTTTATCCACAAGCCCTCTGTTCATTGCATCTGCAACAGAGAATTTCTCTCCAGTATTTGGGTCGATTATGCCTCCAGTGCAGGCCTGTGCTTCCAGCAACCTTTGACCTGTTATGTTGTCCACAAGGTTTCGGTGTATGGCCTCTGTGATAGACACCTTCTCCAGTGTTTCTGTATCCAAGATTCCAGCCACAGGGCCGGTTTCCTCTGTTGGGTCATTCCATGTGGTAGCTGGTGTTTTTATACTAGGCATTGGACTGCTGTAAGAGGAAGTAGAACCAAAGGAGGATGACCGGGATCTGACGCCGCTCATGTTTCCAGACAGCATATCTGCAAACTCGGTGATGGGCAGAGATCCTGCTCGGTACTGATCCAGAGCTGACTTGTCAATCAGTCCCTTTGTGATTGCATCATCTATGTCATACTGACGACCAGATCTTCTGTCAGTAATCATGGACTTCACGACTCCATCCGATGAGGTGATGGTAATCTCCTCCCATTCACACTCCTGCTCTGCAAGCTCCATGTAGGTCTGATGGTCAATAAGCCCTTTCTGATAGGCCTCATACACAGACATCTCTTTGCCCGTCTCTGGATCGACAATGACAACCCTACGTTTACGAACAGATGACTTGGATGACGTCTTCTTCTCTCGTTTCTTTTCTTTCAGCAGCAGGAGAGCCAACCCTGTTTCTGGGTCGATCATACATCTCTCCATCAGCTGTAAGTAAGTGAGGTTTTCCTCGGTGTTGGGGTCAAAGAAGCCTTTGGTGTCATCGGATGGGTCAGTGAGGATTTCATTCATTTCCTCATCAAAGAGGCCACGTTCATATGCAGCTTCAACTGGCAAGCGGTGGCTCTCCTGTGGGTCGATGATTCCACCTGTAGCAATTTGAGCCTCTAGCAGGCGAACGCCATGGTCTTTCAGGATGAGGTCCTTTTTCATAGCCTGGAACAGTGAGATGACCTTGCCAGAATAAGGATCCTTGTAGCCTGTGACAGCTCGTTCAGCTGAGAGGAGTTTGTCTTTAAATTCTGGACCAACAACATTCATCTTAACAGCTTCGCTGACATTCAGTTTCAGGTTTTTAATAGGGTCAATTACATATCCTGTGGCGGCTTGAGCCTCAAGAAGCTCAAAGGCAGTTCCTGGTCTGATCATGTTCTTCTTCATTGCTTGGTAGATAGACAGGCGGTCTTTGCTAGATTCTACATACACACCAGCAATACAGCTGGTACCCTCAAGGTATTTTTTAAGGTCTCTGCTGACCTCCTCCACTGTAATGACGCCCTCAGTGAGTTGGTTATATGTCTTTTGGTCGATGATCTGAGACCGTAATAGCTCATCCAGAGTAATTTGCTTCCTGAGACCCTTGAAGAGAAGTCTTCTGTCTGCCAGTGAAAGTAGTCGCAAACCACTTTCTTTATCAACTCTGCATCTTTTCAGGAGCTGAGCATAGGATAGGTTCTCATCCGTTGTTGGATCAATGTAACCTTGTACATCCCCGCTAGGTTCAGATATTCTGTCAATTGTTTCTTTATTGATGTAACCACGTTGCATGGCAACATCCGTGGGGAGGTGAAAGTAGTATTCGGGATCCATTAGTCCACCAGTAGCATTCTGGGCTTCCAAAAGCCTCAAAGCATAATCCTCAGGAATCAGGTCTTTTTTCAGTGCCTGGAAGAGAGAAATGACTTTTCCGCTGTACGGATCTCTGTAACCGGTTACTGCTCTCTCAGCAGAGAGAAGTTTGTCATGGAGTTCCGGCCCCACCAGCCCCTTGCGCACAGCTTCATCAACCGTCAGAAGTTCATCTTTAACTGGATCAATCATGAATCCTGTTGCCGCTTGTGCCTCAAGGAGATTCAAAGCAACTTCCAGCTTAATCTTCCCACTTTTCATTGCTTGATAAATACTGATCTTTGGAGGACTGTCAGACATAATCCCAGCGATGCAACCGCTGCCAAAAAGATAACGTTTCACTGATGGCATTTCCATGACCTCACGCATGGTCATTTTTTCTTGTTTCAAGAGGTTGTATATCTGCAAGTCAATAATTCGAGCGCTGTAAAGCTCCTCAATAGTAACTCTCCTTCTGATGACATCACATGACATGCCTTGATCCGGCTGTATTGGCTCCCTATGTTCAAAGATTTCGATGATGATGAATAACATTCTTTCCTTTGTGATTTGCCCCAAGCGATACTGCTCCATGAGGCGGCGCTTCTCCGCCTCTGGAAGCATATTTGAGTTCATGATTTCCCAAATGGTCGTACTCTTTCCTGCAAAACTCTTATGAGGGATCTCAATTTGAGTGTTGGCAAGATCTGTCTGGGCCTGCTCTTCTGTGTATTGATAGGACTTCTCAACAGGAGCAGGAGTTTCCACCTGGGAAAGGGGCAGGTAACACAAACCAGAGTTGGGATCTCTCACGCATTTCTCTAGCAACTGCTTGTAAGTAGCACTTTCATTGCTGTTGGGGTTGATGAAGCATTTAACGTCGCCTGCGGGTTCATTAAAGGACTTGGCCATTTGTTTGCTGAAGTAGCCACGCTGAATGGCCACATCATTGGGAACACGGTGACTACTGACAGGATCAATGATGCCTCCGGTATTAAACTGAGCCTCCAGGAGAGGAATAGCATGCTCCCTCAGAATGAGCTCTTTCTTCATGGCTTGGAATAGAGAAATTGTATTGCCTGTGTAGGGATCTTTGTATCCTGTTACTGCTTTCTCAGCGGAAAGAAGTTTCTCATGCAGTTCTGGGCCAACGATACCGACCTTCACGGCATCATCCACGGAATATTTCAGATTTCTGACCGGATCAGTGATGAAACCAGTTCCAGCTTGGGCTTCAAGAAGGGCCAGACCAGTGTTCTGCTGCAAAGCATTGTTTTTCATTGCTTGATAAACGGTGATCTTCTCATTTGTTTCTTCCATTAGAATGCCATCAATGCGGTCTGTGCCATGCAAATACTTCCTGACCTTCTCAGTTTCACTAACTTCTTTAGGTGTCTTTTTTCCCTGTTGGAGCTGATCGATTGTAGCCTTGTCAATTATGTTGGAATCGATTAAGGAGCTTGCGGTGACCGGTGCGCGGAGACCCTCGAAGCAGGCCTCTTCCTTGGTTTTGTCCTCTTTTTCATCAACCATTGTTATCACAATCTTTATTAACTTTTCGATCGTCACATACCCCATCCTGTACTGGCGGATCAGCTCTATTCTTTGCTCCTCAGTGATGTACTCAGAGTTGATGATTTCCCAAATTGTGACTTTCCTTCCTTTGAATGGCCCATACTCCAGCTCCATAGTATTCTGAGCCAAGGCCTCCTTTGTTTTAGCCTCTGTTATCTGTTGATCTTCTTTTGGCTTGGGGGCCTTCTTTGACAGTGAGAGCAACGGTAGTCCAGTTTCATTGTCTGTGACACATTTCTTCATTAACTGTGCATAGGTTGCATCTTCCTGTGAGTTAGGGTCATAGAAGACCTTTGTTTCATCAGTTACCTTGTTCAACGTCTTGCTGATCTCCTCATCAAAATATCCACGTTTGCAGGCGACCTCATGTGGGATGCGATAGCTTTTGATGGGGTCAATAATTCCACCTGTTGAGAGTTGTGCCTCAAGCAGACGAATGCCGTGGTCTTTCTTTATAAGGCCTTTGCTCATTGCTTCAAACAGAGATACCTTTTTCCCTGTGTATGGATCTTTGTAACCGCTGACAGCTCCCTCTGCAAACAGAAGTCGCTCATGGAGTTCTGGGCCAACAAGTCCAGACTTAACGGCTTCATCAACAGGGATCCTCTCGTTTTTGATAGGATCGATTACAAACCCAGTTGCTGCTTGAGCTTCAAGAAGGTGAACTGCAGTCTCTGGTGACAATAGCTCTTTCTTCATAGCCTGATAGAAAGGCATTTTCTCCTTGGTTGGTTCATTCAACACCCCAGCAATGCTCGGTGTTCCCTGCAGTGCCTTCTTCACAGGCTCCGTCTCAGAGATTTCTTTGACTGTTATCTTGCCATTACTCAATTTGTTGAATAAGTCTTTGTTGATAACCTTAGACTCTAAAAGTTCACTGGCGGTGACTGAAGCCCTCAATCCATTGAATACATTGCCATTATTCTTCTCCTTGTCTTCCACAACAGTAATGACTATTTTGATAATCTTTTCCACTGTGATCTTGCCTGTCTTGTACTGGCGAATCAGTTGTATTCTTTGCTCTTCAGTGAAATATTCTGAATTTATGACCTCCCAAATGGTGACTGTTCTTCCTTTGAATCTACCAAAGGGCATATCGACGTTTGATTTACTGAACACTTCTTTCATCTCCACATCTGTGTACGTCCTTTCACTTTGTGCAGCCTTCTCTGTAACTGGTAGTATCAGCAGTCCTGTCTCTGCGTCCTTTGTGCATTTGTCCAATAACTGTTTGTAAGTAAGATGCTCCTGAGTGCTGGGGTCAATAAACAATTTGCCGTCATCACTGGGACCAGAGAGTTTCTTATTCATGTCTGCATCAAACTGCCCCTGCTTGTAGGCCGTCTGCAGTGGTACTCTATGACTATTGATTGGGTCAATGATGCCACCGGTTGCAAGCTGAACGTCCAGGAATTTGGAGGCCTGTTCCTTATCAACAAGTCCTTTATTCATGGCCTCAAAAAGAGAGATTTTGGCTCCAGTATAGGGATCTTTAAATCCGGTGGCTGCACGCTCTGCAGATAGCATCCTGTCATGGAGCTCAGGACCGATCAACTCATCCTTGACGGCCTCGTCTACGGAGAGGAGTTTGTTTTTAACTGGATCTACAAGGTAACCAGAAGCTGCTTGAGCCTCCAGCAGCATTGTGGCAGTATTAGGAGTTATCTTGTTCTCCTTCATGGCCTGATAGACACTCATTTTCTCTTTGGATGGAGTCAAGACGCCTCCAACACAGTTCTGACCCTTCAGACATGATTGGATTTTATCGGTCTTTCCAAGGTCCTGCACTGAGACTTTGCCCTTTTTCAATTTGTCAAATTCCTTTTTGGTCAGGATACCGATGTCGTGGAGCCTTTCAGCAGGAACCTTCTCTCTTATTCCCTCAAACACTAAAGGCGACTCCCCATCTTTCTTCACTCCATCAACTTCAACTGAGCCATTGTAAACTTTCTTTGTTGTTCCCACCGTTGTCACTGCAACTAATGGCTCTGTAGGAGCCACATCGGTCTGGGCCTGAACTACCGTTGTTTTGGACGCAATCTCAAGGTTGTTGAGTTTCTCTCTGAGCTTTTTGTTTTCCTCTCCCAATAGTTGTTCTTGTTCCTTCCTTTTCTTTTCAAGCACCTCCATTTCATGCTGCCTGTTTTTCATCTCTGCTTCAGCCTCTTTTTGCTTCTTCAATGCTTCATCCATAACAGCCTGAAGCTTCTTCTTCTCCTCTTCCATTAGCTTCCGCTGACGTTCTTGTTCTCCTTGAAGAGCATTGGCCTTCTTCAGCTCATCCTCAAACTGTTTCTCGAGCTTCTTTTTCTCGTCTTCGACCGCCTTTTCTCTCGTCAACAGCAGCTCCTTCTCCGTGAGGAAGGACTGCTGGAGAATGGCTTTCTGTTGCTCAATTTCTTCTTGTTGGGCATGTGCCATCTATTTAGGAAACAGAAGAAAACATCATAAACTGCGTGTAACTTACAGTAATGTATACTTGTAATATTATGTATGTGTACTTCCACAAATACTGTAGTTTAGTGTGTTTAACAGGATTATGTGAATGCAAGGGTCACAGTACCTCTTTGGATTTTTTCTGAAGTTCCTCTGCCTCTTTCTTCAGCTTCGTCCTCTCTTTTTCAAGGTCAGCGATGGCTTTCTTCATGTCATCAGCCTCTCTGGTGCTCTGCAGCCTCTGCGTCTCCAACTTTTGCACGACGACTTCCTTGGTTTGTTTTTCTGTGTCTTGAAGACGAGCTCTCGCCTCATCAGCCTGCTTCTTGAATTTCTTAGCCCCCTCCTCAGCTTTGGCCTGAGCATCACTGAGCTCCTTCACCCTCATTTTCAGTTTCTCTGCTTCGGCGGAAACTTCAAGCTGCCTTTTTCGTTCAGCCTCTAATGATTTTTGGAAGCCTTCTGTCTCCTTATCCAGGCGCTGCTGGATCTGCTGCTTGTCCTCCAGTAGCTTTTTCGCCTTTTCCTGCGCCTGGTTCTTCTGCTTCTGAAGCTCCTCTGCCTCAGCCTTCAGTTTTGTAGCCTCTTGGATGGCCTGCATTTTCTCCTTTAGCATTTTCTCTGCAAGCGCCCTCTGTTCAGTCAGGTCCGTCTCAGCGATCTTCCTCTGTTTCGCTGCATCCTCAGCCTCCACGCTGAGCCTGGCAGCATCCTCCGCCAGGCTCTTCATCTTCTCAGCTTCCTCTGCCAGTAATTTCTGTGAGCTATCTTTGTCTTTCTGCATGAGACGCTTGTTTTCCTTTTCAATTTTGAGCTTAAGTTTTAGGAGCTCATCCATTTGGACCTTAACTTTAGATAGTTCATCCTCCACCTGTGCCTTCTGTTTGACAGCGTTGTTGACCTCCCCCTTCACGCGCTGAAGCTCCTCATCGAGTACAGTTTTCTGATTATCCGTCTCGTCCAGTTGTAGTTTAACCAGTGTAAGTTCCTTCTCTACTTGAGACTTCTGCTTCAGCGCTTGTTCTGCTTCCTTTTTGTGCTTGGCCATCTCTGCATCAGCCTGCTTCTTCTGCTTCAGAGCTGCCGCCTCAGCCGCCGCTCGCTTGGAGGCTTCCTCCTCCGCCTCTTTCTTCAGCTTCTCCGCATCTTTTTGAGCCTTGGCCTGTTTTGCAGCTTCATCCTCTGCAGCTTTCTTCTGTTTCTCAGCCTCCTCTGCTTTCTGACGGAGCAGGGCAGCCTCCCTCTCTGCTTCCTCCTTGGCCTTTTCAGCCTCCTGTGCATGTTTCTTGGCCTTTTCAAACTCATCTTTCAACTTTTCCTGAGCAAGAATGTCTTCTTTGTTCTTGCTGAGAACGTCTTGAGCTTTTTGTTCGGCAGCGCTGCATTTCTGTGCCGCCTCCTTCGCCATAACAACCTGCTTCTCAGCGTCTTTATCGGCCTTCTCTTTCTGTTTCTTTGCTTCATCTGCTTTCTTTTTCAGGCGTTCAACTTCCACCTGAGCAACTTTGCATTGGCGAGCCGCCTCTTCCTCCGCCGCTGTGATCCTCTTCACCTTCTCCTCAGCTTCTTTTCTCTTCTTCTCTTCCTCTGCAGCAAGTTTTTTCAACGCCTCCGCCTCCTCCTCAGCTTTGAGTTTGCTCTTCTGTGTCTCCTCGGCGATGCCCTTCAGTTTCTTTAAGTCACTTTCCAACTCTGATTTCTCTTTTGAAGCCTTCTGAAAGCTGATCTTGATGATATGGATTTCCTCTTCAACCACTTTCTTTTGCCTTAGAGTTTCCTCAACGATTGTTTTCTGTCTCACTAACTCAGAATCAGATGAGTTCTTCAGGTGTGTGATCTTCTCTGCAATGTCTTGTTTATGCTGAGCAGCCTGGTCCTCCAGCAGCTTCCTTTGATACGCTTCATCCTCGGCTTTTCTCTTGAGCCGCTCGTTCTCGGCCTCTTTAGCCTTGAGGGCAATCTCAGCTTCGGTCTTGAGACGAGTTGCCTCGTTGATGGCGGACAGTTTCTCCTTGAGAATTTTCTCGGCCTCTGCTCTCTGAAGCGCCGCCTCCTCCTCCGCGATCTGTCTCTGCTTCTTTGCCTCCTCAGCGACTGATCTCAGCCTGGCTGCTTCATCTGCGAGTTGTTTCATTTTTAACACCTCTGACTCGAGGAGCTGCTTGCTCTTCTCTGTGTTTGACAGTGTGTCCTTCTCCGCTTTCTTTTTCATCTGCAGAAGAGCGTCCATCTCACTTCGGACTTTAGCCAGCTCTTCCTCTAGTTGCCTCCTCTGGTGTTCAGCAGCGTTCACCTCGTTCTTTAGACGCTGGAGCTCGTTATCCAACAGGCCCCTTTGTTGTTCAGCATGTTCAAAATCCGCCTTTAAGCGAATGCATTCTTGTTCTGCTGACAGCTTTTGATGCGCTATCTGCTCCGCCATTGTCCTCTGCTTCTCCAACTCTTTCTCTGCATTCTCCTTCTGTTTCAGAGCAGCGTCCTCAGCCTTCGCCCTTTTCTTGGCGTCTCGCTCCGCTTCGACTTTCTGCCTCTCTGCTTCCGCCTGAGCCTGGCTCTTCTTCTGAGCCTCCTCCTCAGCTTGCAGCCGTAAGCGCAGAGCTTCATTGGCTTTCTGTCTCCATGTTTCAAGCTCTCTCTCTGCTTGCTCTCTCGCCCTGCTGGCCTCTTCTTGTTGTTTCCTGAGCTTTTCAGCTTCCTCCTGCAACTGGAGGACAGTGCCCTGCTCCTTCTTAAGGGATTCCTCTAGTTTTGTCGCCTTGTCATCGAATGATTTGGACTGCAACTGAGTGGCGGCGCTCTTCTGTGCCACCTCCTCCACTACCTTGATCTGCCTCCGTTTCTCCTCCTCAGCTTGCTTCATGCGCCTCTCTGCCTCCTCGGCTTGCATTTTGAATTTCTGCAGGTCATCGACTGCTTTCTGCTTTTGCTTGGAAGCCTCTTTCTCTGCTTCGGATTTACGCTTGAGCTCGTCTTCTGCATTTTTCTTTTTCTGCGTCTCCTCCGTCACCTGCTTGCGAAGCCTTTCGGCCTCCTCCTGAGCAGTTTTCCTGAGTTTCTCCGCGTCAGCAGCTTTGTCTCTGAGCTGCTGTAACTCAGACTCGGCGGTGGTCTTCTGTTTTATTGTCGTCTCTAACTGAACTCTTATTATGTGGATCTCCTCCTCGATCTTAGTGCGACTGATCAACGCCTCTTCCAGCTGCTGATTCTTGGACTTGATCTCCTGCTCGGACAGACTCTTCAGATGATGCAGCTCCTGCTGTATGTTTTTCTTTTGTTTCTCCGAATCCACTGCCACATCTTGCCTCTTGCTGGCCTCCTCTTTCATCTTCAGCTTCAGCTCCTGGGCTTCTTGTTCGGCCTTCGCCACAGACTTAGCGTGAGCCTCAGCCAGCTGCTTCTGTTTGTCCAACTCAGCCTGTATCTCTGCCATCCGTTTCCTCTCCTCTTCTTTCATCTTTTCGGAGGCTTGCTGCATTCGTAGAAGCAAACAGGACGTTAAGAGAAGATTAGAGGTGTCAGACATAAAACTTAAATATGGAAGCAAGTAGGTACATGAGAATATACTAAAGCTGCAATCAATAATCTGTAACAGATTAGCAGTTCGTTGTACTGGAGGGAAAGTATTGCCTGTCATGTTTACTGAATGTACGACTCACAGAACGACTCCACAGCACGACACAACACTACACTCTGCTTTCATGCAGTGGAGGTTATGGATCGGTACCGAGACCCGGCGATAAATTATAACAGACGGTAGAATCGATCAGCTAATTTACATATAATATGAGCATTGCTAACAGTGTAATTTATCTTTGTCTCTTAGAAAATAACAGAAAACAGACAGAGTAGTACTGAGAAGGAGAGTCCATCCCTGGTTGATGTATTCTAACAGACTGATATTTCATGTAATGAGATACCACAACACGTTGTGCAATGTGTCAGTGATAAATGTGCATGTAATAATAAAAAGGTTTATATCCAACTGCTATCTTTCATCTCCATTATATTCCATCGCTGCAGTGAAGAAACACGATTTCATGTAACACAGAACACAAAGATCACTGATGAACGAGACGGCAAACATCAAGAGAAGAGTTCCGGGTGTTAATCGTACAGGTGGTGATAAAGGGAAGGTTCAACATCTTAGAGCTCAGACAAAACTGGTTTAGGATGCGGTTGTTTCTGACGGACTGGTACCATCCAAATAAGACACCATCACCAGTTGATAAATGGACTAAATTCATATTTACGCCATCTTTCAAATCCACCAAATATTCTCAGATCAGCTTCTCAAATGAGAATCTTCTCTCCCTCTGAAAGTCTGCAGGGTTTGACGTTTTGGTTTTAACTAATTGGGACGGGGATCAATTATGGGTCAAAACAAATCCTGAACCTTCCCTTCACTGGAGACACCGGACATGTGGCGAGGAGATGATACAATCTGAGAGGATCTTTATTTTAAATACCTGCGGCTTTGCTCTTAAGCACGTGATTAATATTCATCATGACAAAGCACTGGCAAGCGGTTCGAAAGGATCACAAACAATAGAAAGTTAGAGGAAATGAAAGAATATAGAATTATAAGAAGCCAGGTCACCACACTGAAGCCTTCAAATCACAAGTGTGTGTGATTTCAAGAGGAAGTAAACAAATAACACGTTTGTTTTAGATTGAACTGGGAGCTGATGGGTGCAGGCTGTGTGAGATGATGTGTTGGGAATGAGAGACGGATGCTGCAGGGGAGATGTGACGAGCATGAAACAGTTTGCTTCATCACTGCACGCTGTCCCGTCACGCAAAAGATTAGCAACAGAATCCTACAGAAAAACATTTCAGATGTTCCCGATGACGAATGTTTCAAGTCAGTTAACTATTAGTGCAGTTTGTAGCTGGCGTGTGTTCACGGCGGTGTAATTACCTCGTCAACCTCCAGGCGGCGCTGTGTGTCTGTGATGAACTTTATATACTGGCTGGTGAGAGTCATCAGCTCGCTGTAGCGAGTTCTCAGAGTAACATACTGAAAGAAATAAAGTATTGAACAGTATTACTTCTACATTCCAATACATTTACTTCCAATAATTATTGAATAGTTCAGGTATTTGTAAATCTGTATTAAATTATGATAAACAGGTTGCAGTCAATCGAGTCCCTAAACAGGTTGCACATTCAGGTTTTGTCCATAACAGTAACAACAGCTCCGATTCCACCTGTGCAGACTTGCATGTACCTCTTGAATGATGTTATCAGATGCACACTCCATTTTGGGTTTCTTCAGAGGAGAGGTTATCGGGTCCTGAATGGCTTTGTAGGTCAAAATCTGAAGCTCGTAATCCTGTAAATAAAAGACGGAGATGAGTGGTGTCAGGCGGTGAACTCCACCTCTATAGAGCTGGAAACACTCCGTACCTACCTTCACAGAATCGATGTAAGACTTTGCGCCTTTCTGGCAGCTTTCAATCTTGTCCTTGTTTTTCTCAATCTCCTCCAGGAGTTTCTGCATAAAGAAGAATACAAATATAAATTTCTGAAGTGAACTCAAACGATCGTCGTGTACGGCTGCGAGCGGCGGTTCACAGGGTGTCCTCCGTGAGTTGAAGCAGCAGTGCTAAAAGGCATCTTGAGTAATGAGCAAGTATGTGATAGGCCACGCCTACTTTTACCAATCAATATGGCACTTGAGCATTTGCATCAGTTTTGCTTAAAATCTGTCCCTATTTTCTTGTGGCGCCCCCTATAGGTCAGGCTCGAAATGCTCGGTCCTACCTGAACCCAATCATGAACTGAAGATGAAGATGATGATGATGGTTATTGAGTTGTCCCCATTATACGCTATGCCCCGCCCTTTTTCATAGATTTTTTCGTAGATTTTGATCTTGCTCATTTAAAAAAGACATTTTAGCCTCCAAGACTCTAAAACAAATCTGGTGCTGATACAGACAAAATCCAAAAGGCTCGAAGTTATTACTAATAATTTTACTGCTTTTTAATTCTAATGTTTTTCAGTTTATTCTCAGCATTATAATACATGTGAGGGAACACCTTCAGCTTCTACCCCATCAGGGCTGGAACCCTTGTTGGTATGTCAGCAGGTTAAATCAGATGAATATTCAGTACATGTGAATGATCAATGTGAACCACCAGAGGGCAGCATATTCTATCATATCCTTTACGTTACCTTCTCCTCTGCCAGTTGGTCCTTTAGAGCCTTGCCGTCACCAATGGGCACGGCCTGGATCTTCTCCTGCCTCTGCCTCGCCTCTCCGAGCCAGCGGATGAGCCACTCGTAGCTCTCATGGTAGGACTTCATGTTGCGCCCGAGGAGCTCCAGTTCCCGCTGCCTCAGCTCGATCTGAGCAAACACAGCCTGCCAGCGCTCCTGAAGGCTGCCGACCAGCTGACGGTAATGCTCCAGCTCAGCGTCGCGCTCGCTGTGGATCCGAGTCATCTTGTCGTTGATGGCTGACGCCCTCTTGAGCTCGTCCTGCAGGCGGTCAAACACCACCTGGTCTTCTTCTGCCTCAGCACGCATTTTCTGTCAGACATTAAAACCAGTGATTACATCAGTAGTTAATGCAGAGGGGATCCAGGTAATGACACGTCAGGAGGAAACATAGAATGAATTCTCCACAAGAGATGATACCTTCAGCTGGCCGCACTGCTTCTCCACCTCTTTCTCATCGGCAGGCACTTTGCTGACATCTCGCAGACGAGTCTCATAGTTCTTCAGTGTGTCTTCTGCATCGTTAGTGTTTCTGATGACGACATCGATGGTCTTCAGCCTGAAAACAAGACGTTCACGCTTCATGAGTAGCAGTTCCAACCACAACGGAAAGAATTCATAGAGTCACAAAGCCTCACTTGTCCAGATAGATGGAGGAGAGGCCGTAGACGTGGTCCATCTTCTTCACCGTGAGGTCCAGTTCGGAGTGCAGCACCGGAGTGGAGCTGGACTGCTGAGGAGATGCCAGAACCTCCTCTGTTTTCTCAGCAATGGAGCCCAAGTCTTTCTTTAAACCCTCCAGCTCCGACTGGACTTTCTGTCCCAGAGAGAAAGAAAGATGGATCGTATCACCAGCATCAAGCAAATAATATTAATGTATCACTATTAACGTATCGCCGACAGGTCGGGCATGAGGAGTAAAATATTGATTATACCTCGCAGAGATAATAAACACTAATGTGGAAGATATTCTCTAAAATGTGAGCAGAGCTGCAGAGCTCATAGATAGAATACACTTCTTTTATTCTGTTCATGTGTCTGAGGAGGCTACCGCACTACTTATAACATCATTTATCAGTTGCTAATGATCCTCCTGAGTCTATTTTCACCTCAGGGTTTATTGTACGCAAGTTTTTACCATTTGCTCTGCAGTCTTCAGGGCGCAGGCTTTGAGTGGCTCGCTGTCAACAGCTTGGCGCAGCCGTGTCACTGTTCGATTCTCGCAGCCCTCCAGCCTCAGACGAAGGTCCTTGAGCTTCGTCAGATAAATCTTGCACACAGACTCATCTTGCTCTCCTGGAATTTACAAAGGCAGAACGTATATGACCTCGATGAGATCAATTCATGGTGAAAATGTCAACAAACAACACAAAACTACCAACACAAGCTACAGTATCTCTACATGTAATTAATGTGTTTAACTGCAGGTTTTAGGACAGGAACTCTCAGATTTGACTATAAATCCACTTCATGCTTGATTAGTTGATCATCCTCCAAAGAAGTTAATTCATTGAATAGTCTAATCAATAAGCCGGAAACATCAGCTGCCATGACACCCAAGCACAGACAAGAGAAAGTTGACGAGAGGAGGAAGATGACGACTGAGTTAATGAAGAAGAGGAATATGACAGCACAACAGTCCAGTTCAGCCAATCACAAACTCAAAACACACCGGAACTTAAAGACCTTACCTGCCCTGGGTGGCACATGGCCTGTAATATGAATCCAAACGTCAACTTACACACAAATGATGAGCCATGTTTGGATGATGAAGACCAGCTGTATGAGATCTATATGGGATGTATATGACGGTGCACACCTTGTTCTGCAGAGCTGACCAGTGTGTTGTAGTGCAGGTTGGCCTTGTTGTAGTTGGACTCCACCTGCATGCGGTCCTCTGCTCCGAACATCTGGGAGTCCTGGCTGTCTCTCAGGAAGTCCTGGTAGTGCTGCTCCAGGTTCCTCAGAGCCAGCCGGTACTCCTCCACCCGCAGGCTCTTAAACTGCAGGTGCACATGATGAAGATCATGAAGACACTCGTTCAACCCTCAAGCTGCTTCTTTATTGAGAATCAAGACTGTTCAGGGAAATGTTGGTGGTTTGGAGTGTCAATGCTTTCCATGCAAGTTTACTAATAACTCAGAGGGAGGCACACATATAGAGTTCTGTGCTTTGTCGTTACCATGGAGATGTTCCATGTTTTGATGATGTGGATGTCCCTCATTAAATACTGCCAGGACAGCATGCTCTTCAGGTCCACGAACATGGTCTGCCACATGGTCTGCAGCCGCTGTAGGTTCCCATCCAGTCTGAGGAAGGTAAAGTCCAGTTAGTGCACATATAACATGCCTGTAATTCTACTTAAACAGCCGTCGGTCTGGATGTGAACCGATCTTGTGAGCTCACCCGGCGACACCATTTACAGCGTCCTTATTGGTGGGCGGCACGAGGAAGCAGATAGACGGCACAGTCGACTCGCTGCCTTGATTATTCAGCACCGTCCACTTGTAGGGCTGCGAGTTGTTCAGCAGAGCGCATTCGTCTCCTCTGTGAACTGTGATCTGGAAGAAGACGATCATTAGAGGCTCATGTCTCACTGGTCAGTGCGACTCTGGATCCTCTGATCATCTGCTGTCGATTGGATTTTACATCATTTCACTTCATCAAAAGTTCCTGAACTATTTGAATAAGAATTCAGCAACCACAGTCCTAAAACACAGGATTATTATAAGATACAGGGCAGGGTTCATAATCCTGTCCATCCTTGACATTTCCTGTCATTATTTACTTCTCCAAAGGTTCTCCAGGCCTTTAGCCTGCTGGTTCTACAGAAACATTTCTTTCGTACCTCCATCTGTTTGAAG